>AWOL01S0003810.1:81594-117792 GCA_000715115.1 Nicotiana otophora | reverse complement strand
CTTTAGTAGTTACAAATTGAAATCTTGAATTTCATTCATGTTCCAAGATTTTTCTTTGTATATTTTTTCTTTTTATTTTTTATTTTACTGTTCTCTCTCTCTCTCTCCAGCATTTGGTCTTCAGTAGAACTAGCTAGTACAAGATACGTATAAAATTTCAAATCAAAGATCTTATTCTTATTCTCATTTTTCCAATGACAGGCCTACTGGCCAAATTTTGTTGTTAGCTGATAATTGAAAAACAAAAAAAAGGGTGAGCCAACCTAACATCACTAAGTACTAGTATAAATTATAAGAGGGGAAAATTAATGTAAGCAAGAATGATCAAAAATTAATGGACTTATCTTTGAGTTAAAACAATTTTTTTCTCCAAACTAAGTAGTTTGCGTCACATATCATTCTCTATGAACATTTCCAATCTATAGTATTTGAGAAGTATCCATCAACCATTATATAATGAACTTCTATACCCTATAAAACTTTGACTTTGAGAAGTCCTATGGCACTCTAAGAGGAATGTCAGCCGATAGAAATGATCAAGAAAAGGACTACACACGTTTTATTTTCAATTCATAGTTGCATTATAGATATGTGTATATGTACTTATACTTTATTTTGTCGTATAACTATCAGATATTTAGACGCACGCTAACTAATTCAGATTCGCATCGTGTATGGTCCATTTAAAAGGAAAGTATTTCATATTTAGAGTTTTTTAGTTCCCAAAACTCGAATTTGAAAACTCTGGCTAGTTAAGGTCGGAGGGGCCCCATCCTCCCACAACACCCCTTGGTGGATGTATTTATATTATATTTGTCTATACAGACATTGTTGTAAACGTGTGATGGATATCCTGAAAGTGCTGCTCATTCTTTTCTTGCCATTTTTGGTTGTCTATGCCAAAAATGATTGCTCAGAATCATATTGTCCTAAAAATAAGTTCCCTATAAGATTCCCATTTTACCTAGAAAACCAACAGCCTCAAAATTGTGGCTATCCTGGCTTTAATCTCAAATGCAATAGCCAAGGATACACAGTTCTTAATCTTCCTTTTTCTGGGGAATTTTTAGTCCAAACAATCAGATATTCCAATCCAGAAATTAAACTCTACGACCCTGAAAATTGCCTAGCGCGTCGACTAATGAACTTGAATCTTTCTTCTTCTCCTTTCGAACCTTATGTGATTGTGAATTACACTATCCTAAGTTGTCCATCAGACAATCCATTGACCTTCAGATCACTCGTTGTTGATTGCCTTAGCAATTACACAACTGATTTGTTAGCCTTTTATGATGGCTTAGATTATGAAAAATATCTGCCTGGGTGTAACGTTACTGCTAGAAATTTCTCTATAGCATCGAATGATTTAAAATATTCAGATTTGTTTGGTTTAAGCTTGACATGGAGTGTGCCGAATTGTACAACTTGTGAAGCAAAATTTGAGTTGTGTGGATTTGAAAACTACTCAACGAACCAAGAAATTCGTTGTTTTGGTCGTCCCAAATCAGGTAAAGAACCTCGTTCAATTTATATTGTTATATGGATCAGAAGCATTAATTACAGGAATTATCTGGATTTGAAATTGAAATTGCTAAGAAGCGTAATAATAATATGGGAAAAAGACTATATATATATATATATATATACACATACATTTTGTATGTTAATTATATACAGCGGAGAAGGGCCTAAAAATGCCATTTTTTTACTATGTGAAATAGGACAGGCTAGTCCTCCGTTAAAAGTTGGTCTCTAATCTGCACTTGTCGTGAACAAATGGGCTCGTATATGTCCTCATCACTGACGGAAGACTCATAAATCTACGTGGAATAAAATTTTGTATTTTAAAAATCCAAAACCTAATTAAAAAAGATACCTGGATTTAAAAAGTTACCCCCACCCCTCTTTTTTCCCTACCGCACCCTCTGCCCCACCCCCAACAAATATATGTGAGGGTAAAGTTAGACCCTATTCGAATTATACTGGGGTATATATGAGTCAATTATGATAGTAATTTCTCAAACACTTCACAATTCCATATCAGTTTACTTAGACACCTACTTGACTACTCCAAACCAGTTTACTTATACACTTATTGACAACACCAAACTAATTATCATAGCAAATAAACTCAGTCATAAACACAAATATTCAAATTAATGGGAATGACTTCATTAAATCCTTGTACAAAAACATAAAGCTTCACTACATAACAAAAGACAACAATTAAGCCACAATAACTCTAACATTACATATCATTTCTCCCTGATCCAAAGAACAAAACAAAACATCCAAATATCACACACATGAAAATTCACATCTTCTTTTGAAATTTAGCATCAAGCACAACTGAGTACTCTAGATCNCTATAGAGAAATATCTGCCTGGGTGTAACGTTACTGCTAGAAATTTCTCTATAGCATCGAATGATTTAAAATATTCAGATTTGTTTGGTTTAAGCTTGACATGGAGTGTGCCGAATTGTACAACTTGTGAAGCAAAATTTGAGTTGTGTGGATTTGAAAACTACTCAACGAACCAAGAAATTCGTTGTTTTGGTCGTCCCAAATCAGGTAAAGAACCTCGTTCAATTTATATTGTTATATGGATCAGAAGCATTAATTACAGGAATTATCTGGATTTGAAATTGAAATTGCTAAGAAGCGTAATAATAATATGGGAAAAAGACTATATATATATATATATATATACACATACATTTTGTATGTTAATTATATACAGCGGAGAAGGGCCTAAAAATGCCATTTTTTTACTATGTGAAATAGGACAGGCTAGTCCTCCGTTAAAAGTTGGTCTCTAATCTGCACTTGTCGTGAACAAATGGGCTCGTATATGTCCTCATCACTGACGGAAGACTCATAAATCTACGTGGAATAAAATTTTGTATTTTAAAAATCCAAAACCTAATTAAAAAAGATACCTGGATTTAAAAAGTTACCCCCACCCCTCTTTTTTCCCTACCGCACCCTCTGCCCCACCCCCAACAAATATATGTGAGGGTAAAGTTAGACCCTATTCGAATTATACTGGGGTATATATGAGTCAATTATGATAGTAATTTCTCAAACACTTCACAATTCCATATCAGTTTACTTAGACACCTACTTGACTACTCCAAACCAGTTTACTTATACACTTATTGACAACACCAAACTAATTATCATAGCAAATAAACTCAGTCATAAACACAAATATTCAAATTAATGGGAATGACTTCATTAAATCCTTGTACAAAAACATAAAGCTTCACTACATAACAAAAGACAACAATTAAGCCACAATAACTCTAACATTACATATCATTTCTCCCTGATCCAAAGAACAAAACAAAACATCCAAATATCACACACATGAAAATTCACATCTTCTTTTGAAATTTAGCATCAAGCACAACTGAGTACTCTAGATCAGCCACTTTCTTCATTAGAACATTTCTTTCCAATTCCGAGGCTTCTATTCCTCCATGATCGAGAGCATCATAACATTCTCAAGATCGGCAACTTTCCTTTGGAGAGCATTTCTTTCACGGAATATACCTTCCTTTTCCTTCTTTAAACTGCATAGGAGATTTGAAACTCTACGAGAAAGCCCTTCATCTTGTCATTTCCAATAGGAACATTTTTCATCCAAAAAATAAAAAATAAAAAAAATAAATTTACAAGGAAATCGGAATAATTAAAAGAATCTATTAAAATATTTACTTACCTCATGCTTCGGGCACTTGAAAAACCTTCTCCCATCATTTAAAAAAGTCCACATTATGAAATAATTGACAGCAAATCCACAACGACATCTCCTATTCGACTCCTTTTGAACTACTCTAACATTGCGACATAGTCTTAGAGAAATCTCTAAAACAAACTGAGAAAGATGAAAAGGAATTAAACCTAAACTAGAACCCACCTCGAAATCGACAAGGTGACCCAATTAGTGGGAGAAACCAGACATCAAGAAGGTCTTGGGATGAAAAGGGGGAAGAAAAGGGCATGGTAATTCGATGAATTAACCTAACGGCTATATTAGGTAAAGATTGGGGGTGGAGGAGGGGTGCGGTAGGGTAAAAAGAGGGGTGAGGGTATTGTTTTAAATCCATGTGGATTTTTTAATTAGGTTTTGGATTTTTAAAATGCAAACTTTTATTTCACGTGGTTTTATGAGTCTTCTGTTAGTGATGGAGTACATATACGAACCCATTTATTCACGGCAAGGACATATTAAAGACCAACTTTTAACGGAGGGCTAGCCTGTCTTATTTCATATAGTAAAGGAGCATTTTAGGCCCTCTTTTGTATATACAAAAATTATACAAAACTTTTTCGACTATCGAGTGTAAATGGTTTCTGGCGCGGGCAAAAAGTAAAAAAAATCCCTAATAATATTATTAATTAATAGAGGTGACATTTTGATCCCGAACCCATTTAACCTGTCCAACCCGTCCAAGGTTGGACTGGCTAGTGACCCGCCCATTTGTTGAACCCAGTCCATCTCAATCCATGGGCTTATTTTTAGCCCAAATTGATTCATGAGTAACTTTACTAAAATATCTTTAAAATAATATTTTTTGTTCAATATGTTATATATGATAATAACAAAAGAAAAAAGTCTTATGTGATAATTAAATAATTCATAAGAAAATAACACACAATAACTAAAGCTTGATAAGAGTTGGGCTGGTTGGGCTTTAAACCAAATTTTATCCCATCTTGACCCATGCCATCTCAACCCAAAAAACTTTTGGACGGATCAACAACGTGTTCATTAATTAACTAAGCTTATTATGACCCGCCCAAAATCAGCCCAACCAGCCTATTTGATACCCCTATTAATCAATATGGATCATAGAGAAAACATTACTTTACTCTTTGTGCTTTATGTACTCATTGATGTATTTTAATGTCGCAGGAAGCTCCGAGGGTCAGCCAATTGCTAAAGTGATTGCTTTGTGTGTGGCCATTCCAATCAGCCTTTTACTACTGTTAATATTTGGCTTATCATTGAGGATATATTGTAATAAAAGAAGGGAAGCCAGCATCTGAAAATATTGATTCTTCTTTGTGGATTGTGAATTGATCACCTGCCTCAATATGGATGGCATTTGGACAATAAGCCATTAGCATTATGGTTTTATTTTTTTTTAGTTTAGTTTTTGTTCTCGGTTTTGTGAGTGTTTGAATTTTATTTTGGGATAACTATATTTTATGTCTTTTTAGAGAGAATTGGTTTTTATTTTGTTGTAAACAAAACTGCTTTCACAATAAGAGAATTTTGCTCTTGTTCCTATCTTGTTTCATTGTTATTAGCTCTATATATCTTAATGTCTAAGGATTGTCCATTACACCAGGTCAAAGAAAGTAACTATTAAGCATATGATCTAAATTATAGAAATGTTCAATTTGTTCCGGTGAACTAACAAGGCATTGCACCTTTGGAGGAAAAGAAAGAAAAGAGAAAGCCAAGTTGACCCGAGCTAAATGTACATATATCAAGAGGCGGATTCAGAATTTTAAGTTGTGGATTCTGAACCCACAACCCTTTTTGATTACTAGGTTCGGGGTATATTTTTTATACATATTAAGTAAATTTCTTAACACAAATATAAGATCTAAGCTAAAGATATAACTGTTTTTTGCCGAACTCGTAACTTATACGGTAGATTCGCCCCTGGTCATGACTTGATTTAAAATTTTTATTTTACATACTTAAGTATAAACTTTACACTCAATTTAATAAGTATCAAAATCTTTTTAAAAAGTTGCAAAATTTCGAGATTGAAGTTGATTTTTCCTAAAATCAAATCTATTCCAATTCGAGTTCAAGAATTAAATACTCTGAATTCAATAGCACAAAATATTGATTTTGATTGTGGTGATGGTGAAAGTTAAAAGCATAAGTTTCTAAGATTGTTGGATTTTTTTTATTAAACAATTATTACATCAGCGGAAGGGAATTGTTCTGAGTTACATAGATTGTGTATATATGAATGTTTCAATCTTCATTATAAAATAAACATTTAAACCCTCCAAAACTCTTGACTTTGGAAAGTCCTCCTGCACAATCTAAGAGGAAATGTCAGTGGATAAAAGTTGATCAAATAATCAAGAAAAGGAATACATACCTTGCGTTTTAAATTCCAAATTGCATTATATCTTGCTATAGAAAGGGCAGCCGGTGCACTAATTAAGCTCCCGTTATGCGCGGGATCCGGGAAAGAGGCGGACCACAAAGATCTATTGTATGCAGTCTAGCATTTTTGGAAAAGGCTATTTTCACGGCTCGAACACGTGACCAAGGACAGAGCCAATGAAGAAGTTATGGGTTCATCTGAACCCAGTAACTTCGGCTTAGACCCTATATATGTATTAAAAGATCCAGCTAATTAAGTGCAAAAATAGATTTTGAACCCAGTAAATTAGACACGATGTGGTAAAATTTTGAATTTGAACCCATAAAATTTAAATCTTGGATCCACCTCTCCACGTGACCTCCTGGTCTTATGTCAGCAACTTTACCGGTTACGGCCAAGTCTCACCTTCAATATATATTGCTATACTTGTACTAAATATTTATCTAAATAGACTTTGTTATAGACTTATGATGGATATCCTGAAAGTGCTTCTCATCCATCTTTTCTTTCCATTTCTATTTGTCCATACCAAAAACTATTGCCCAGTATCATATTGTCCTATGTTCAATTTCTCTACAAGGTTCCCATTCTACCTAGAAAACCAACATTCACAAAATTGTGGCTATCGTGGCTTTAGTATCAAATGCAACAGCCAAGGATATGCAGTACTTAATCTTCCTTTTTCTGCAGATTTTTTAGTCCAAAGCATACTGGTAGGATAGGGAACTCGGGTAGTGCGGAATTTAGCCAAACAATATTATAATGACAATAACAAAGACAATGCAAGTTGATAACAACGACAATTAAAGCATACAAAAAAGACACAAATTTAATGTGGTTCGGTCAGTGTGACCTACGTCCACAAGCGGAGAAGAGCAATTTTACTATACCAATAAGAGTACAAAAGAGAGTACAAAATTAGAGTAAATACTCTAATTAATCCCAAATACCCTAAGGGAATAACCTTATAAGATCACTCTAAAGAACGGGTTCATACAAGTACTTCTCAACACTTAACTCTCATACAAAATACTCTTAATAAAGGAGAAAAGGAAGAAACAAGAAATAAAATTCAAGTCTTGTTGGTGTGTATAAAATGAACTAATGTCATTTCCTTTTATAGGCAAAAAAGTCTTGGCCTCTTAGTTGTAAAAGAAAAGATACAACTTGTGCAAATGGTATCCACCACACAATACAATATTTTTGGGTCCCAAAGAATATTGCCAACAAAGTCTACTTTGCAAATATGCTTATGTGAGATGGACTCCATTAGCCAAAATATTGGTCATATTACAAATATCCACCTTGGTCTAATTTTGGCTGATATAGTAAATTTGCTCCACCCTCTCTGCAAAAGCTTGAATAGGCATATGTCAAAATTTAAGGCCATCAAAATCAGACAAGTTGTCTGATTTCGAAACTGTAGTATGGCCCATAACAGTAGATCCCAATAAAGTATACAACGAAGTACATCTGTGTGCTTTCATGATCACAAGAGCACCTTGAAAAATTTTCAGAACTCCAAGGGATTCTAAAGTGCCCAAAGATATGAGATTTTTCTTCAACTCAGGAACATATCTAACATCTGTGAGAGTTCTCACCACACCATCGTGCATTCTGATCCGAATTGTACCTTTGCCAATAACGTTACATGTAACATTGTTATCCAGTTGGACAACTCCACCTGCAATTGAATCATATGTAGAAAACAAGTTTGCTAGGATACATATGATATGAACAATCGGAATCTAAAATTCACTCATTGTCTGATCTGAAACTAGTTTCAGTTGGTAAAAATATAGTTCCCTCAATCTCATCAGTTGCTATACTAGCTTCGGCGGTGTCATTATTTTTGTGCTCATTTTTTTCTTTCTTTATGCTTTTCTTTATTTTTCAGTTTATAGCATTCGGAGATAATGTGACATTTCTTATGACAATAGCGACACTCTAAATTATTGTATCTGGATTTTGAGTCGGATTTGCCCCTAACAAACAAGCCAGCTTCCGCATGAGTTCCACTAGCTTCCCCAGTAATATCACTATCTATCTGTTCTTTTGATTTTAAGATAGATTTTATATCCTTATAAGATATATTATCATTTACATAAATCATAGTATCTCTTATATGCTTAAAAGATGAGGGTATGGAATAAAGCAGTAACACGGCTTGATCCTCATCTTTAATTTCAGCATCTTACTCAAATCCATAAGAATGGAATCAAAGGTGTCAAGATGAGAGAGAATAGAGGTATCTTCACCCATACGAATTGTTTAAAGCTTCTGCTTCAGGTAAAGTTTATTTTCCACCGTCCTCTTCATATATAAAGTTTTCAATTTTTCCCACATGCCTTTGGCTGTGGTTACTACAGAAACTTCACGGAAAACCTCATTTGAGAGATTTCAGATGATACCTGATTTTGCCTTTTTGTCTATGACGACAAACTCCTCGTCCGTCATTTTATCTGGCTTCTTTTCCTTTCATTGCAACGCCAAATCTAAACCATCCTGAATTAGGATAGGTTCCATCTTTAATTGCCACATTCCGAAATTTGCACTTCGATCAAATTTCTCAACATAAGTCTTTGTTAAAGTCATATTGGTTACTGAAATAAACCCGGTTAGATCCGGCCCTAATACCAATTTGTTAGGATCGGAAACTCGGGTAGTGCGGTTAGCCAAACAATGTTATAATGATAATAATAAAGACAATGCAAGTTGATAACAACGACAATTAAATCATATAAAGAAGACACCAATATAACATGGTTCGATCAGTGTGACCTACGTCCACAAACGGAAAAGAGAAATTTCACTATTCTAATAAGAGTACAAAAGAGAGTACAAAATTAGAGTAAATACTCTAATTAATCCCAAATACCGTAAGGGAATAACCTCACAAGACCACTCCAAAGAAAGGGTTCACACAAGTGCTTCCCAACACTCAACTCTCATACAAAATAATCTTAATAAAGGAGAAAAGGAAGAAACAAGAAATGAAGACTCAAGTCTTGTTGGTGTGTATAAAATGAACTAATGTCATTTCCAAAATAGGTAAAAAAGTTTTGGCCTCTTAGCTGTAAAAGAAAAGATACAACTTGTGCAAATGGTATCCACCACACAATGCAATATTTTTGGGTCTCAAAGAATATTGCCAACAAAATTTAGTTTGCAAACATGCTTATGTGAGATGGACTCCGTTGGCCAAAATATTGGTCCTATTACACATACATTATTACAAATCAGGAATTGAACTCTATGATCCTGATAATTGCCTAGCGCGTCAACTAATGAACTTGAACCTTTCTCCTTCTCCTTTCAAAGCTGATGAGATGGTGAATTATACTATCGTTAGTTGTCCATCGGATTATCCATTAAACGTGACATCCCACGTCGTTAAATGCCTCAGCAACTCCACAACAAATTTATTAGCATTTAGAATATTTGGTTCGGATTATGAAAAATTAATGTCCGAGTGTAATGTAATTGCTAGAAAGTTTTCTTTGGCATCATATTTATTAGAAGAAGAAGATGTTGATCGGTTTGGTTTTATAAGCTTGACATGGGACGTGCCTGATTGTACAGCTTGTGAAGATAAATTACAGTTTTGTGGATTTGAAAGCTCTATGAACAAAGAAATTCGTTGTCTTACAGGTAAAGATTCTTGTTCTGCTCATGATCTTGTTTTCGTGATAGACGAATTTTGTTTTGCTTAATCACACGAAAAAACAGGGTAATTTGGATCGTAACTTTTGCTTTATTTGGATAATTAGGTCATGTTTTCCTATTAATTGGACTCTAATTAGGTGAGATTTTTCACGGAAGAAGTTTTTCCCTTCTTTCATCTTTTATTCGCTATGGGAGAGTGATTGGAGTTGGATTTGCAAATGGAGGCGGACCTATGCTTGGAAAAGAGGGGTCACCTCAGTAAAAATTCTGAAGTATAAGTGTAGATACGTTGAAAACGATCATATATTTTGCTTGGAGCCTTTATCATCAAAAGTCCAATAGAGGGCACTATTTGAGCAGTTCGCTCATGTGCCCCAGTTTTCTTCAAATCCTGGGTACACCTCCGTTTGCAAAAGTCGGGTTTCTGGGCGCTTGCACCAAAATAATGTTTTCAATTTTACTTATAGTCGCTTAATTTTACTTAGTACAATGGTAAAATTATAACACTATTTTTAGAAATAAACCGTCACGCTGAAATTATAATTATAGAGCGAAATATTGGCGCAAAATGTATAATACACATATAATATACATATTTTATACATAATTTTTATATATTTGGCTAGCGGATGTAATTATTTTTGAATGATCGACTAAATGTATAATTTGCCCTTAATTTAATGTTGCAGGAAGCTCAGGGAGTCAGTCAATTGCTAAAGTGATAGTTATGTCTGTGGCCATTCCAATCAGCCTTTTGCTACTGTTAATATTTGGCATATCATTGAGGATATATTGTAATAAAAGAAGGCAAACCAGCAGCTGAAAATCCTGACTCTTCTTTGTGGATTATGGATTTCAAGGCGTTATGGTTTTATTTTGTTTAATTGTACTTTCTTTTTGGCTTTGTGAGTGTTCGAATTTTATTTTGAGGTAATTATTTTTCGGGACACGGGTTTGAGCCGTGTAAACAACCGTTAATGCTTGCATTAGGGTATACTGTCTATATCACATCCATTGGAGTGCGATCCTTTCCCGAACCCTGCGTGAATGCCGGATGCTTTATGCAACGGGCTGACTTTTTTGTTTCCCGGGTTTCTTGGGAGAGAATTGGTTTCGTTTTGTTTTAGACAGAACTTTTTCACAATAAGAGATTTTTGTTTTGGAACCATAAAACAAAAACATGCCCTACAAATGTGGACCATGACAAGGTTCCAGTAAATCATATTTTTTATTCTTTCTTTTGAAAATACGAATCAGAGCGACAAAGGGCTGAATCTCAGTGGATCGTGGCAGCAAGGCCACTTACAATACCTCGTCGCGTATTTAAGTCGTCTGCAAAGGATTCTACCCGCCGCTCGATGAAAATTGTACTTCAAGGCGGCCACCGCAGCTCTTCCACCGTGATGTCTTAGCCAACGTCACGTGCCCTTGGGGGCCAAAGGCCCCTACTACGGGTCGGCAAGCGGACGGCGGGCGCATGCGTTGCTTCTAGCTCGGATTCTGACTTAGAGGCGTTTAGTCATAATCCAGCGCACGGTAGCTTCGCGCCACTGGCTTTTCAACCAAGCGCGATGACCAATTGTGCGAATCAACGGTTCCTCTCGTACTAGGTTGAATTACTATTGCGACACTGTCATCAGTAAATTATATTCAATTTCAAGTATAATTGCAATTCTGCTCTCATCCCCTTTCTATTTCTCTACTGTGTATTTCCTTTGCAGCTTATCTCCGTCTTGTAATTGTGAGTTGGTTTATTTGCTTAGTATACTGCACCTGTTGGAATTGCACTGTTACATGGTTTATTGACAGTGTTCTTGTATGGATTGAGCTCATTACAAACAGGGAAAATTATACACTGATCAATACATACAACTTTGCATTCAATCTCTACAGACTACAAACCAATCTCCACTCCAACAAAATCGCCAATACATTTAACCCTTCAAGAACACCAAATAAAACTGTAATATACAAAACGGAAAGTTCAATTTTTAACTTGTTCCGAAAGAGAAGCACTAGCAAAGGCATTCGATCAACAATTAAACAATTTGTAATATTCTTCTAAATTGAATTCATGGGATATGTTGGAGGAAGATTTGGCTCGTCCAGTTTCTTTAGCCTCAACAGCGTTTCTAGAACGATACACACCAGCATTATCGTACCGAGAAGAAATCCATAGCCTATTTTCCAGCTTTCCCCTGCGCCTGCATAATGCATCCCCAAAACTATGTTTACAGCTCCAAAGAAGAGAGCAGTCCTCCCTGTCCAACCATGATACAAATTCCAACACTTGCGGTATTTGCTGTCTCTTTCTGGCCGTAGAAAGAATGCTAACACCTGCATTTAAATTTAGTGAGTGCTAATGTTAGTAGAATATGCTTTTGCCATGATCTGAAATACATGACATCAGAAACTGTAACACAATTTAAAAGAAGAAAAACATGAGGATTGTAATCATTTCAACTATTTTCTCTCTTTGATATTTGATGATGCAGTTTGGTACTGCTGCTATTCTATTTGTCCCCAATAATTAATTCTCGCTGAGTACGTCCTAGTAGGAATCATCAAATTAATAGTAGTAAGGCTGGCTTGAGATTGCTCATCTATGGAACAGCACAAAATAGTACCCGGGGGAGCCTCAATTAATCGAAATTCAGAAACTGAAATTTCACCTCTGCCATCAAATAGGTTTAGCCAACGTGTTTACAGAACGGCCCAAATAGGCCTCACTCATATATAGGTATCTGGGAAATTCTTCCCAAGCAGCTACAACAACTATGCCTCAGTATCAAACAAGTTGGGATTAGCGATATGAATCCCCGTTCCTTTCTTAAGCTCAACTCATATCATCATCATCATTACCAACATAAAATAAAAGTGTAGTAAAAAGTTATAAATCTTTTAAACGAAGAAAGTTATCTAACCGATAATATCCACCTAACTCCCACACAACAAGAGAAAAATATAAAAGGCACAATACAGTACAACAGAAAGTTCTTGTTAGTTAGGAACTTAGGATCCCCTCCGGCGTAAGGTTAAAAAACTTTTGAGAAATCAATTTGCTGAATCAGATAAGAGACAAACCTGAAGAATGCTAAGAACAAGAACAAGAATGCCAATGCCTTCATGTGCTGGAATATGAACCTGCAGCTTGTTGTGAAGTTGAAGTCCAAGAACCACTCCAGCAAGTCCTAATATGAATCCGATGAACTGAGCGGATACATGAAAGTAATACCAAAACTTTTGTTTTTTTAAGTATCTCGCAAAAATTGCTCCGAAGGGGGAAAATAGTCCCCATCCCAATATACCCAACACGCCATGAGTCTTTGTTGAGCTAATGTAGTTATTAGGTGCACCGGCATTAACTTCAAATGAAGTACCTGAGGACAAGAGAAAATTAACTCAACCAAAGAAGTCAAATGTTTTACAAACTTTACTGACTGCATTTGGATAAATAGAGAATAAAGCTAACATGTATATACTGAACTACATCAAATGAAAAACAAATTGAAAGACAGTTCATTACGTGCAATCAGTTACATCAATCAACATAAACATCCAGGCAAAAGTATGTTAACATTTTAGTCTTTAATTTCAGGAGAAGGTAAACTGATCCAACACTATATAGTTATTACGACAATAACAACAACAACATACCCGATTTATTCCTACAAGTGGGGTCTGGAGAGAGTAGTATATACGCAAACCTTACCCCTATCTTGACAAGGTAGAGAGGCTCAACATGTATAGTTATTAAAAACGACAAATGATCAATTGAGTAAGGAGACTAAGTGGACGAACCTGAAGAGAAGTCGAATAGTATAGTTGTTTTGTCATCATGTACAGTAAGATGGTGGTGATGAGGATACTTGGTTGCAAAAGCTAGTAAAATCGGTTGGTTTTTGAGACGATTTGGATACTTCAATTGGAAGGCCAAGTATATTGTGGCACCTTGAAGATAAACAATGGGAGGAACGCTCGTCAGTGGCAGTTCACCTTTCTCAGGTTTAATTTTTGAAGGTGTTAAGCCCTCTACATAATATTGCTTGATTTTCCCTTGTCCTGCAGGAGTTATCCACCCAACCATACAGCTAGAATTGATCATCTTTCCGTCGCGAGAGAATCCCATTCCTACCCATCCACTTGTGTACACAGTTGATAATATGATTGTGATGACATTGTCTTTAGTCTGTGAGTACTGTAACAATTTATGCAGAAGTTATTACTGCAACCAATTTAGCATGAAAAGTGATTGACTACCTAAAGCAGTGTTCACGAAAAAGCTATAAGGTCCATTAGGCTTGAAATGAAAAGCGAGAAGTGAAGCGCACAAATTACGAAAAACTATAAGGTACCAAACATATATGAATTTGGTACTATATTAATCAAATTTCAAATAAGATGAACTAATTTCAGCATCATGTATACAATAGTTTGAATATTAATTTCACTTTTTGAGATTCAAACTTCTTAATTTTGACCATGTATTTGAACATAGAATTTTTTAGCTTTCGAAATAAAATATACATATTTATAAACTGCGTAAAAAGTAGTACAAGTTACAATAATTAATAATTCAAAATATTTAAAAGGCATATGAAAAAATTACGATCAAAGGATAATTCGTTTGACTCTCGAAATCCGTACAATAGCAATAACAAACTTAGTGAAATTACATAAGTGGGGTATGCGAAGGGTAATATATACGCACACTTTACCCCTACCTAAGGAAGATAGAGAGACTATTTCCGATAGACGATCGATTCAAGAACAGGGAAAGGAAGCAATAAACTCTCAAAATCCGTACACTTTCACATGAATTGGGACGCAGGGAAAGGTAGTTTGTAAAGAATATTTACAATCTTAGTATAAATAACTTAAATCCTTTCGGGAATCTTAGTTAGTAGAACTTACACGAAGCAGGAAAGAATTCCAAACAGGTTGGCAAACCATATTTTCAAGACCACCATAAGGAGGAGGAAGAAATTCGGCAAGATTTACACTACTACATAGCGCTTTGCCATCTTCATCAATGGCCATAACAATTCCTTTGCGTTGTGCCAATTTACCATCTCTTTCCAAAGAGATTAACATGATAAATAATGACAGTACCAATAATCTTGAAACCATAGCCATATTTTCCTAGAATATCAAAACTTTGAACAGGGAAAATTTGGTCTATTGTCAGAAAAAAAATTGGAAATGAAGAATTGTAGATGATAGATTTAGGTGAAAAAATGTTTTCTTGGAGTTGAAGGTTGAGTGATTGAAGATGGTGTGGTGGGGTTGGGGTGGTGGTTGAAGGTGGCGGGTGATGATCATCATTATTATTTTCTTCCCGCCATATTCTTTAACCAACGACAATAATAGAAATAATGTAAAACCCCTTGAAATTTCTGTTATGATAAAAACCTGTTAACAGGAATTAGGATAAAAGAGGTTTTGCGTGTAAATGGATCAACAAGGCCGGAATATTTGTGGTAAACTGTCACTTCGGTTTTTGGAAATTTAAAACGGAGATAATACTCCCATAAACATTGGAATTGACGATTCCAATCTTTCCTGCTAGAATATAACAGAAAAGTAACAGTAAAGAATAACATAACTAAGCTCTCTTAAAATTTAAATAGATTCTATGCAATTATTTAAAATTTAAATGGATTCTATGCATCAGCAGTCACTAGTGTTTGCATTAGGGTAGGTTGTCTATATCATTTTCTTGGGTGCGGCTCTTCTCCGAACCCTGCATGAATATGGGATACTTTGTGCACCGAGCTTTCATTTTCTATGCAAAACAAAGATTCTCTATAAACAACAGAATTAAAAAGGGAGTTGAACAGGGATATCTTTGACCTATAAAATTAGACATCTTCCATTTATTGATAAGATTGATCTTGAATCATTTTTAGCTAGATTGCCATTACAAAGTACTCCTAGCCAATGTTTAAAAAAACGTAGGCATAAAACGAGGCATTTTAACTGAACGGAACGAGGCATAAGCCTTGAGGTGCAGGGCGAAAGCCCTATGGGTATTTTATTTTATAAATTAATCTATACTATATTAAAAGCACGAAGGCCGGCCCTTAACTAAACATCGTTCGCCTTTTTTACCCTTTAAATATAGATTTAATTATTTTCTATTCTTAATATTTAAGATTTAAAATCAACTAAAATTTTACATACTAAATAATTTCCTTATTTGAACTACTATTTAAAAAGGTCCTAATATTTAGGATGTTTTTATCAATTAGAATTTACCTTATAGAGCTACATGTTATAATTGGAGTAGTAATTATAAGTAATAGATAAAACCTAACCTACGAAACTTCATAAAACATATACTTTGTTGAAGGTGAGGAATCCAAAAGAGTAGAAAGAATTGAATTCAATTTGACATTGATTCTGTTTTTTATTTAGGCCGTGTATATTTTGCTTTTTTCTTTTTTATTTTAGAAAATAAGTTGGGCAAAAGATTTATGTAAGACTTTTGTGAGAAAATAAGTAATAAATAATAGTAATTGATATTGAGCATTTGTACAAATAAAAAGTATATATCGTTTATCCTTCTTAAAATGATAGTGGAACTAGAATTCCAGTAGAATACCTCTTCTAGGAGGGCTGAAAGAATTGACTAAAAAATTATTACTATAAATTTTGATATTATTACTTAAAATTCCACTACAATAACTCTATTCTTTCTTGGATGGCTTGAAGAATTTAAATTTTTTTTTTAAATAAACTAATAATATTAATATTTAAAATTTGTAATGAATCTAAAGTTTCAACATTTTGATCATTCCTTGTGTTGAAATACAATAGCCACTTTAAGATAACTCTTCGAGTCATATGCCTTAATTAAATCAGTCAAATTGATGCTCACAAGGAATTATAATATTGTGTGCTTAGGAATTATAATCTAAATTCATCCTAAATATTAGTTGTTCAACTATTTTTAGGAGATAACCATGAGAGTTTTACTACACGTGAACTTCCTATTTAGTTTCTTTTGCATGATTCTATCTATTTAAAAATTATGTTTAGAGTTTTCGCATCCAAAATATTAATTCGAGATCGAGTAGGGAAGGATAATGATGATATTTTGTCTAGAATTTTATGTTTTGGTTTTTTCTAACCAGAACGTGTATGGCAAATCTAGCCTATTGCTCTCCACTCTCCTCTTAGTAATCTAAAGCTTTTGGATCACGATTTATATATTTCTTTTCTTTTGTTTTTCTTCACATGTATGTTTCAATGTTTTTTAAAATCAAAATGAAGTTGTTGGATTCAAACGTTTGCGATAGTAACTTATTCTTTTAAAATTTATTAAAATACTTCATATCGTATCACTTATTTCTTAAAGAAATGAAATAATTTGCATTTTGCTCGCGACAAAGAAAAAAAATTTGTCTTTTGTCATTTAGCTGATCCTGTTTGTATCTTCTAGAATGATCTTGAGAATAGCTTTCTATTGTTTTTTTCTTTTTAAAAAGTACTTAAATCTTTATAGTCCAAGTCCTTGATAAACTAAAGAAAAAAAAGATAATGTGTGAAATTTAAGTGATGCAATTATAAAACTGGAATAAAGTTTAAGTTGATTTCATAGTTTTGACCTTGCTTTTTTTTTTTTGAGTTAGCTATATAGGATCAATATTCATCAATTTCAGGAGTTTACACTTTTATTTATAACCAAACACAGTCTTTAATATACTATTATATATTGCTTAAAAAGATACTCATGAATACAGAATACACGTGCAATGCTTGTTTGAATGCTTTAAAAAATTTAATCATGGAGATTAGGTACACGCGCAACGCGCGTATCCTAGGACTAGTAAAATAACTATATAAATAAAATAATTCATTAATACTAAAAAAAATCAAGAAAATTATAAAATTGGTTAAGAATATATATATATATATATATATATATATGCTAACATGTATACCAACCATACAAAAGAATATATATCTTTTACCTTGAAAAGGTAAAAGACGTAAAGATGCATTATATTTACACATATAACAAGACTATGGTGAACCATAAATAGAGTTGTAAAAATAATATTTTAGTTCCAAATAATTCAAAGAATAAAAATAAAAATAATATAATATTATTGTTTAAAAACCTAAAAATATATAACATATGATAAATACTTATTATACTACCAATAGCCAGAATAGATTCTTCAAAACAATATCTAAACTAGAGCGATACCAAAGAAATTCTAAAACTAAAAATTAACTTGAAAAGAATAAATTAAAGAATAAAAATAAATTGATAAGTTATGTTATTTTAGGTTTTGATGATTGTAATGATCCGGTCGGCCGTTTTGTGTATTATAGTCCCGTTTTCCCATTTACTACTTTTATACTCAATTATCGTTATGTGACTTGTCGGGGTAGTTGGTTTGGTTCCGGCGAGGTTTCAGAATGAATTGGGACACTTAGTCCCAAGTAGAGCTGTGTATGGAGCGGATCGGATCAGATTTAGTACATTTCGAATTGAAATTTCGGATTCTACAAAATGCAATCCGAATCTGATCCGAATTAATATTGGATCGGATCTGTCACGTCCCAAACCGATGGGCCGCGACGGGCACCCGGTACCTTATTCAATCGAGTACCAACATAACGTATCTTTCGTATCATTCCACCATAGGTAAATGAACCGGAGTAAAGCATGAGGAAATAAGCTTATACATATTACATATTGGCCTATAAGACCCAAAACAATCACTCGTACACTGAACATAGGCCGACAAGGCCATACAACCTTTCATATGCATGACATCTGTCTACAAGCCTCTAAGAATATATAATTGTCATAAAGGTCGGGATAGAGCCCCGCCATACCAAATAATATACATCCAAATCATACTGACCAAACAAGCAACTCCGGAGCGAATGGAGTGCACCAACATCTTCCGCTACGATGATCGCCTACTTGGAGGACTCTCGACCTGTCTATCGAGACCTGCGGGCATGAAACGCAGCATCTCCAGGCAAAAAGGACGTCAGTACAAATTATGTACCGAGTATGTAAGGAATAAAAATCAGTAAACAATAGACATGAGAGAAACATGGAGTAAAAGACTCAACATGTATATCTGAATAGCTCTGTGAGTCATTTAATATTATAATGTCATGCATATGCGTATAAATGTCATTGTCATACCATGCATGGGTATATGCATTCATAACATCATCAAGCCTCTGAGGGCATCCCATCATATCATCTCGGCCACTGTGGGCAAATCATCAACGTATACCAACTGATCAGGTGGTGGTGCGTATATAACGCCGTAACCTTTTTTCATATTCCATATACATATACATACATATATACGCGTATATAACGCCATCTGGTCATGTGTCAATGTGCATGTATAAGTGAATGCAATGCATGAGAAGTACGTCAATAAAATCTTTCGGAGTGTCATAAAACCATGATGCCTTTGATTAATATCATGAAATAAATTTTATCAACTTACGTATTTTCTGAGACCCATGAATAAATGATAGAATAATATGACACACGGGGAATCAAGAATATAAGCATCTCTAGTATTTCTATGAATAGAGTCATTTATGAAAATTGTGCATTTGCTCATTTCGTTTGTGTCATATAGATCATGCCAAAAGAAAGAAGGGATAGTCTTAACATACCTGAGCCGATTCTCTTGACAATCCCTTTAACATACGTCTTGCGAAAACACGTGACGATACATTGAAGTAGGGAAAAATCCGTATGATATTCTTGAGAAATATTGTACCGTTCTCTCTTAGAATTGAAAATTCCGTTGTTATTACGTAGTATAACTTCATACTAATTCCTTAGGTGAAGATCCGATTCTTGGATATTTTGGTGAATTTGATCAAATTCTTATATGGCTTTCCTTGCTAGAACAGTAACGTTTCCATTCCTATCTTTATGAATTGTTGAAGATGATTATAAAATCTCACCTTACTTTGTGTCTTTTAAATTGGAGAGCTCTTATATTAGAATATGTGTGGGCCCCACTTTATGTGGTGGCTTAACCACATCACCCTCTTAATTGTCACCTTATCCTAATGACTAATGAGTCACTAATAAGAATGTGGGGAGGGGGAGGGGGGAGGCTGCCACGTTAGGGGGGATTTAGATTTATCCAAACTTTTATCCATTTTCCTTAATCAACTTATTAATCCCCTACTAATCTAATAATTAATTAATTACCCACATAATTAAGAATTATTTTAAATAACTTAAAATACTACTTACTTTTAACACACTTTGTACACCTTACTATTATGCTCATGTGGTACCTTGTGTGGCACTAGTCCATAAATACCGGGTATTTTAGCTCGGGTCGTATTTTATCCCAAAATGTCAAACTTTGACGAAAATTTATTGTTTTCGATTTGCTTACCCTCTCACCCTCACGAATTTACTCATTACTTGTTTGAAATATTATAATGCTTATAATCTCATTCCCGAACTTATGTCGATTAACTTACGACGAAACTTTAACGTACAAAAATGCAGGATGTAACATCTCGTTTCTAAGCTTTCATCAATTTATTTATGGCGTACTTTCACGTACGAAAATATGGGGTGTAACATCATTCCCCCCTTTGAAACATTCGTCCTCGAATGTTGACTGAGGCACTTATCATTCTTATAACCCATAGCTCTTCTTGCCGTTTAGGCAACTGTTCTTTGAATAAATCCAAAGGCCAGGTCATTCCCCCCTTTAGGCCTCTTTCTCACACCACGGTCTGTAGTCGGAATTCTTCCAATCTCGCAACTCTTATTACCTTCTGTCATGCAGTCTTTACCACTTTTCCATTGTATGTGCGCATATGCGACTCTTCTCTCCTTTTTCCTCCATCTTTTAGCCAATCCCTAGGCCTTATTTTATGAACATATACAGAGCTTAATAAGATGTCCCTCTGGGCATTTATAAGTACAATGAAGTTCTTCGCTCGATATTTTATTGAACTTATGAATATAGTTATATCTTATTTCATAGACCCGATTATCCATTCGTATGACTTTACTGCATCTAGGTAGGTCATACTATACCATAACTCTTACTTCGATTTATTGTTACTGAGGTCTGTGACCAACTCAAGGTTACTCTCGTTGCTTATCCTATATGCATAAAGCGAAGTCTTTTAACGTTTCTTCATTACTGTTCATCTTAATACTGATGGCCTAATCTCACCTCGTACTTTGTATCTTTTATCCATCTATTGTCGATTCACCTCAATGTTGATCTTACAATCTTCCATTGATAACTTGAAACTTCTTACGTAATACATTACCACTAGGGCTTATGTTGCATCGAAGAATATTTGAAGTGATTTTCCTAATCCACCTAGGGGGAGATACGATACTATACTTCCATAATCGTATTTCATAGCATCCCAAAGTGATTTACCTTACGTGGTATTTAATCCTGTACAATTCATGAAATTATTACCCAACCGAAGGCCCAATCGCCATCCTTTATCTATCACAATTACACCCTCATTGTACTTATCAGGGCGGCATTCCATCTCTTGTAAATGCCAATAGTCTTAGACTTCTTTGAGTTCATTCAGGTTATACTGAGCTTTCTATAACTTAGAGAAACCATTAGCTCTCTTGTTTTCACGGGCTTAATCCCGGGGACTTATCCATTTTCGTCATTTTCTCACTTACCTTTTCCTATCCTTACTCTTGTCTCCCTAAATCCTTGTCGCTCTACCATACTTTAGCTTGCGACCTACACATATCTTGTAGCCTTCCTTCAACTTGCTTGCCCCATAGATTTTTTTATGTTATTCTGGAACACCAAGCGATATATCACATTATCTCTAACTCTTCTTTGCTCTCCTAACAAGGTCTCTCAATACCTAAAAACCATAGGTTGGAAAAGATACCATTGACAATGCCGCTATCATTCCTGGATAGTGAATCCTAGTGCTTCTAAATTTCTATCTATAGTATGGATTATTCACAACCTTCTGTATTTGAGTATCTTGTAAGTTGTTTACCTTTACCTTACTTACCTTAAAATCTCGCATCACGTCTTCTATCTCTTTCATGACCTCGCTTTAACACATGTATAATTTGCATCCACAACTTGAAGCTCTATTATAATACTTGCACCTCTGGTGCATACACAATCTGGTGAGAGCTTCATACTGACTTCTTATGAGGCTGTTACTTTTCTGACTGGCTTTATCGTAGAGCCGTTATAGAATATGGCTACTGTACTATCTCTCTTATACCTCTAATATTAATAGTGATTCTGCAATGTCCTCCATCACGATTTCTATAATTTTCTAGGTCCAATAATCAGACTCCTGATTTACTTTGTTGATATAACTCTTTATTTTCCTCTTCCTTCTGATCAGCCTTTATTTATGCGTAAGCTATCTTTCGATCTGCGGCTCATGGTATGAGTTATTACTTTAGCCTTTCATCAGCTAATAATTTAATCCCTTGTCTATGACCTGGACCCAATTCTTTCTTTTAACTTATACCAAAGTCTTCCACAGCTCTATGATTGTCAACATATATGCTGCATGAATAATACTCTGAAATCTTAAGTGCTTTCATAATGTAACTAACTCTTAATCATTGATAGAATAATTCGTTTCATTCCTTCTCAACTTTCTTTAAATGTAAGCAATTACTTTTTCTCGTCGTTTTTGCCCCCTTGTTGGGTGTATACTTAGCTTATCTGAGTTCTCACGCATGCCGAAATTTTTGTGCAACTCATATGGTCTCGAATATAAATTTTGGTTTTATTCCCTGCTCCTTAGCCATGGTAGGTGCCACTTTCTTTTGGAGTGCATACAATTTTGTAGTGAGATTGTTGTTACAAGACCATTTCCTCTTTAGGTCTCTGTGCTTAGGTTGGAGCCTTCTTCCTTATTTACTCAGCTAGTCTTTCATTGTAGTATTTAGGGAGGATCCTCTGGCTCTTGTAAAGCTGCGAGCTTATCACATCGTATTCTTGGCAGAATTTTTGATGTTCTTCCTCGCCTATAATTATCTGTAGTTACTTATCCCCACGCCCTTGTGCTTGTAGGGTTGATTATTAACTAATATTTCGACTGAATTCCCAGTGGTAATCTCCTTTATTTCTCAATGTTCACGATGCCATATGTGCAAGACTGAATTCATCATGTTAGGGTTCACTATGTTTATCTTGCACGATCTGCTGACTCGTCTGTAACCTCCTGTTTAGCCATAACTAGGCTCTTCCTGAATCAATTACTAACTACTCGTTGGCCCATTCTCATAATAATATTCCGCGTAATCTTCCTTGGGTTATTTCCTTTGTCTTAACTTATGTCTTGCACTGGCTCCTTTTCTGTCAATAACATCTCGGGCAGGGACTCTTACTTTCTTTCCTTCACGTCGTGTTTGCACAATGTTCTATAATCATAGCATATCTGTAGGCTTTGAATAAGTATAATCTCATCCCTTTCTCAATTTCATCGCATTCTTCCTTTACCATTCCATAATTACTAGAACTACTTAATTCTGACTTAATGCCACATCACTCCATATTCTCCTCTTTAGGGGAGAACTAAAGTTTAGTGCTACGACGATCTACCTATAGATGTTTTACCTCTTCATCTTTGGCGTCTTTTCACATCATCGATGACCCTTACTCGCCTTGCGGTAATCTTTCTCTACCAAGGATAACAAAATTCCTTGCTCGTGAGGGTGACATTTAGTCTAACTGGCACATACAGTCCCTTAAGCCTAACTTTGCCCATATTGCTTGCTTTAAGGAAGCATCTTCCTGAAGGACCTTTAAAGGGTATTCTTCTGTCGTCCATTCTATTATCGCCGGAATGCAATATCTGAAATTCTCATGATGCCGACTATTATCAAATTACTCAATCCCTAATTCATGTTTAGTTTATCTTGCTCATCAGTCCATACTGATTTCTATTATTATAGGGTCTAACTTTTCCTTTTGGTAATCGCGTTAGAGTTGCGAACTTATTTCTCAAAATGAGGACATGACTGTATGGCCTATACTCTTTTGCTGTCTCAAGGCCTGTCACTTCTCGTCCTTTCCTTCACTTGACTATAGACTCTATAATACTGTCATCTTTTTGATCTACCGTTGTCATCCATGTATCACATCTTACTCATAATGCTTCATTAACTCTCTTCTTATTTTCCGCTAACATTTATGTCTATCACTTTATTCTGAAAACTCGCACAAGACATTATTTTGCTTTTAGCTCCCCTTTGCTCCATCCAGTGGCTCTTTGGGTTGCTTATCGTTCTCGCTCTACTAGGGATGCGAGTCACACTAAGATAATATTTATCCCTTCCAGGCTTTCAGTGCCTATATTTGTAGTACTCATATCTAGTTGTACTATTTTAGAGTGCACTATCTGGGTATCTCACAAGGAGATCTATTAGCATATTTTCTATATCCTTCGAAAATGTCAACTAACACAAACAATCCATTCACCATTTTGGGTTACTCTTACCCCAACCGGATCTTGATATCCGTCCTTCTTTTATACTACTTTTGTTAGCCCCCATAAGGCATAAATGAGATGGGTGTGGCCAATTGTATATACCTCTGTTACTATTGAAGGTAACTCAAAATGCTTATATTTCTCTGCTTGAATTGTAAATACTGATAATCTTCATTAACTGGGCGTCTCGTACCCTTCTTCACCTTGCTTCTTTTTCTCATCATGAGCATCATGCAAAATCGAGTTCCTCTAACTTAACTCTTCCACAACTATATCTCTTATCATCTTTCTGGATGTAGGCATCATCGTATTATGAATAAGATAGAGTTTAGGAAATTGAGTTCTTACAATTGAGCTCTACCACACGATATAGAGTAAGAAGAAAGAGTGACAATCCTAAACGCCATGTAGCCTCCTGCTTATAAGTGTGGTGCACAACATACCCATAAATAAGACTCTACTAGACACGACTTGTAGACTCCCTAGGACAAAACTGCTCTGATACCAATTTTGTCACGACCCAAACTGATGGGCCGCGACGGGCACCATGTACCTTACTCGATCGAGTACCAACATAACGTATCTTTCATATCATTGTAAATGAACCGGATTAAAGCATGGGGAAATAAGCTTATACATATGACATACTGACCTATAAGATCCAAAACGATCACTCGTACACTGAACATAGGCCAACAAGGCCATACAATCTTTCATATGCATGACATCTGTCTACAAGCCTCTAAGAATATATAATTGTCATAAAGGTTGGGATAGAGCCCCACCATACCAAACAATGCACATCTAAATCATACTGACCAAACAAGCAACTCCGGAGCGAATGGAGTGCACCAACATCTTCCGCTAAGCTGATCGCCTACTTGGAGGACTCTCGACCTGTCTATCGAGACCTGCGGGCATGAAACGCAGCATCCCCAGGCAAAAAGGACGTCAGTACAAATAATGTACCGAGTATGTAAGGAATAAAAATCAGTAAATAATAGACATGAGAGAAACATGGAGTAAAAGACTCAACATGTATATCTGAATAGCTCTGTGAGTCATTTAATATTATAATGTCATGCATATGCTTATAAATGTCATTGTCATACCATGCATGGGTATATGCATTCATAACATCATCAAGCCTCTGAGGGTATCCCATCATATCATCTCGGCCACTGTGGGCAAATCATCAACGTATTCCAACTGATCAGGTGGTGGTACGTATAAAACGCTGTAATCTTTTCTCATATCCCATATACATATACATACATATATACGCGTATATAATGCCATCTGGTCATGGTTCAATATGCATTTTTTAATGAATGCAATGCATGAGAAGTACGTCAATAAAATCTTTCGGAGTGTCATAAGACCATGATGCCTTTGATTAATATCATGAAATAAACTTTATCAACTTACATATTTTCTAAGACCCATGAACAGATGATAGAATAATATGACACACGGGGAATCAAGAACATAAGCATCTCTAGTATTTCTATGAATAGAGTTATTTATGGAAATTGTGCATTTGCTCGTTTCGTTTGTGTCGTATAGATCATGCCAAAAGGAAGAAAGGATAGTCTTAACATACCTGAGCCGATTCTCTTGACAATCCCTTTAACATACGTCTTATGAAAATACGTGACGACAGATTGAAGCAGGGAAAATTCGTATGATATTCTTGAGAAAGATTGTACCATACTCTCTTAGAATTGCAAATCCCGTTGTTATTACGTAGTATAACTTCATACTAATTCCTTGGTTTAAGATCCGATTCTTGGAGATTTGGGTGAATTTGATCAAACTCTTGTATGGCTTTCCTTGCTAGAAAAGTAACATTTCCATTCCTATCTTTATGAATTGTTGAAGATGCTTATAAAGCTCACATTACTTTGTGTCTTTTAAATTGGAGAGCTCTTATATTAGAATGGGTTTGGGCCCCACTTTATGTGGTGGCATAACCACATCACCCTCTTAATTGTCACCTTATCCTAATGACTAATGAGTCATTAATTAGGGGGGAGGGGGCGCTTCCACGTTAGGGGGGATTTAGATTTATCCAAAATTTCACCCCTTTTCCTTAATCAACTTATTAATCCCCCACTAATCTAATAATTAATCAATTACCCACATAATTAAGAATTATCTTAAAGTACTTAAAATACTACTCACTTTTAACACACTTTATACACCTTACTATTATGCTCATGTGGTACCTTGTATGGCACTAGTCCATAAATACCGGGTATTTTAGCTCGGGCCGTATTTTATCCTACAATGTCAAACTTCGACGAAAATGTATTTTTCTCGATTTGCTTACCCTCTTACCCTCACGAATTTACTCATTACTTGTTTGAAATATTATAATGCTTATAATCTCAATACCGAACTTACGACGAAACTTTAACGTTCAAAAATGTGGGATTAACATCTCGTTTCTGAGCATTCATCAATTTATTTATGGCGTACTTTCATGTACAAAAATATGGGGTTTAACGGGATCAGATTTTAAATTTTAGATCAGATAAATATTTCAAATTTTCGGATCGAATTATACGTATTATTAAGGCTATTGCTAATCTAATCGGCTAATGTATTTGCTTTATCTGCTTCTTCTGAGTTTTATGCCTCTAAGTTGCAAAACTCATTCTTGAACTAAAGACCACAATGGCACACACCATACTCCTTCCTTTTATCCTTTTTTGTGTTTTCCATTCGTGGTATTGGTAGTAATAGGAAAAAAATTTTCCTTGTAAATCCCCCAACTCTAACGTGGATGGCTTGTCTTTGACCAAATCAGATTTGGTGCAGAAAAGTTAATACGAGGACATCAATTGCTAATCTAGCAAAAAAGGGACAAAGAAAAAGGCCAAAAATGGTAGTAGAAGTAAATTGTGCAGGAAACATAGTTCATCTCTGACCAAACCTAAATCTGATGAGAGGCAATACAACAATAACATCAGCCCTAATCCATAGAAGAAAAGGAAAGCTGCAAATCCCAATTCTCGTGGTAGAATCCATTACATAAATAAAACGCAATCTTCACAGCAAAATAAAATTCACTGAAATTCCAAATAGATGTCTAATAAACTGAAATCCTCAACAAGAATTCATTAATAGATTACACAAAAGAGTTCCAAGCTCTAATTTCTATGGCCATCCCACTTAATCCTGGCTCGCTTTCAAGTTCAGCAACACTGCACTTGTCAAAAATGAGAGGATTAGTACTCTAGTGAAAACATTCATAAGATATTATAAACTCCAGAGGATTAGTAATCTAGTGAAAGCATTCATAATCTGAAAGCTGAAATAGCAAAAAAGTTAAGACAATAACTAAATGATTAATTTCACACTTGGAAATCTGTGGAGCAATGACACAAAAATTTTTCAGATCAATCAATGTTCTTAAGTATCTGTAACAGAACCATCTAGTTCTACAAATAGTAATGAAGTTTTTTCTTATAAACAGAATACACATAATTTTTCAAAGACAATCAATATAAAAGCAGAACATAGTAATGACAATTAATAGTAATGAAGTCTTCGACTTTGCTTATAAACAGAATGGAACATTACAATAGTAAACAGAATATTATAAACACTACAGAACTTTGCTTATAAATAGAATATAACAGAACATCAATAGTAATGAAGTCTTCAAAGACGCTACAGAAGAATATTGATAAAAGCATAAGAAAAAGAAGTCATCACAGCAGAATATTGATAAAAGCACAAAAAGAAATATACCGAAAATAGCAAACAGTAATCTTCATCGCTATATGTCGATGATGCAAGGAACTCTTCCGGTATTAATAAAGTCTTTAGAATAAGATAGTAATAGAAGAAATTAGTTTAAAAATAATCTAAAGAAAAGTAAAATAAGTATACATTAAACACAAGTAAAGTAATAGAAGAAATAAGATAGTATTACCATCTTCAAGTTGTTTAAGATTATCTAAATCTTCTTCAATTTTAACCGGAGTAGTTGATTCGTTCCGAAGCCAATCTTGGACACACACAAGAGTTTGAACCAATCTAGGAGTCAATGAACTTCTAAATGGATCAAGTATGCGTCCACTAGTACTAAAGGCTGATTCTGAGGCAACACTAGAAATCAAAATGACTAGCAAATCACGTGCTATCTCAGTAAGAGTGGGAAATCTGGGTGAATTCAACTTCCACCACCCCAAAACGTTAAAATTTTCATAGTCTTCCTCAATATCTTCACCCAAATATTTATCTAACTCTGTTTTAGAATCAATTCCTTCACCCTTCTTATGCTTCTTTAAATCTAGCATGAATTTGGAAAGCGATGATGAAGAAGTAGATGAAGTTGGAGAAGATGGACATGAACCGGGAGAAGATGAAGATGGACATGAACCGAAAGATGGAGAAGATGGACATGAACCAGAACCACCATTATTATTTGCATATACATTGAACTTATTGAAGTGTCACCAAGCAACTTATCTTTCTTTCATGATTTTTCTTTTCTTCGAACCAGATTCAGATTCAATGTTGGTTGTGGAATCATTTTAAGCACCATTTTCACCACAGTTTTCAAGAGTTTGAATTTCATTCACCATCTCTACCTCGTCTGCCATCTACGAAACAAACAAAAATTTTAAAGTAAAATCAGATTCAGAATAGTAGTACTAGTATGGACTATTTCTGTTAAAGAAAGTGAAGAGTGAAACCCCCAAAATAAATTTAGACAACAAATCAAAAACTAAAGTCTTAGCAGTCCCTAAAGCCAAACACCCAAACCGATACATGCACCCAAATAAGTCTTAGTAGCAGTCCCTAATTTATTTCATCAATTGTTTCTATGAAATAAAAGAGAACAAACACTTCCTTTAAGCTCTAATAAAGGGGGGGGAGAGAGAGAGAGAGAGAGAGAGAGAGAGAGAGAGAGAAGGAGACAGTCTTGCCGTCGTCCGGTCACCGTCGATATTCGGAAGTCGAAACACTGAGAAGAGACAGAGGAAGCAAACAGCAGTCTGGGAACACAGAGAAGAGACAGAACTCTCCGATTCGAATATCTAAAATTTTACTAAACATAATCTGAAATCCGATCCAACTACCCGAAATCCGAAATTGAGTGGATCGGTTCAGATTTCGGATATCCGATCCAAATTCACAACTCTAGTCCCAAGATTGAAAGCTTAAGTTGAAAGAGTTGACAGGAGTTTTGGTGATTTCAATAGCTCCGTATGGTAATTTTGGACTTAGGAGTGTGTCCAGATAGGGATTCGGAGATCCGTAGTTGAATTTGGCTTGAAAGGCAAAAGTTGGAAAATTAAAAGTCTGTCTGAGAGTTGAATTTATGGTTATCAAGCTCGGATTTTGGTTCCAAAAATTTGAATAGGTCCGTTGTGCCATTTATTACTTGTGTGCAAAATTTGAGGTCAATCGGAGTTGATTTGATAGGTTTCGGCATCGAATATAGAAGTTGGAATTTACTAGTTTTCATTATGCTTGAATTGGAGTGCGATTCGTGTTTTTGAAGTTATTTGATGAGATTTGAGGCCTCAACTAAGTTCGTATCAAGTTTTAGGACTTGTTGGTATATTTGGTTGAGGTCCTGGGGATCTCGGGGTGGATTCCGGATGGTTAACGGATCAGAAATGTGACTTGAAGAATTGCTGGAATTTTCCCTACTGGTGTGATCGCACATGCGAAGGTTTTGATCGCAGGTGCGATGCCGCAGGTGCGCCTGGGTAGGCGCAGAACAGAATTGGGGCAGGCCTAGGGTGCATCACAGGTGTGAGGAAACTTCCGCATCTACGAGCCCGCAGGTGCGAGCAAGACTCCGCAGATGCGGAAAAGTGGAAGGACTTTGCATAGGTGCGACTCCGCAGAAGTGAAGGCAATGGCCTTCATGGGAAACCACAAAATAGGAGAATTTTGTCGCGCTCGCTGTCACGACCCAAAATCAACCATCATGAGGGAGCCTATCATGGAACTGGGCCAGCCTCAACTTAACAACCCAACACCAACAATAATAAGCATTAAAAACAATGTTAACGAAAGCATTTAACATTAAATAAAAACTATTTGAAACATAAGAAAATCCCAAAGTGATACAATCCAGCCCAAAATCAGGGTGTCACTGAGTACATGAGCGTCTAGATCAGAATTACAGTATATTATAGTGTCTAGAGATATAAACGGAATGTACAACAAAGATAAAGAAGGAGAGTCAAGGCCCGCGAACGCAGTGCAGCTACCTTGATAGTCTCCAAAACTCTAGGATCCTCAATCAGCAACCGTTGCTATGACCGATATCGCCTAGATCTGCACACGAGGTGCAGGGAGTAACGTGAGTACACCAACTTAGTAACTAACAAGTCCAAACTTTGGACTGAAAGGTAGTGACTAACTCAACCTCAACAGGTATAACAGAAATAAATATGCAGAAACACAAGCATGTTTTCAAGTCAAATATACAGCTCAAACAGTAAAGAAAATATAGATCTGAACAGTGTAAGGTATACAAATCAGCTATCTCTACATGCCAATGCATAGACTGTATGAAATGCATCATGTGCTCCACTCTCAAGTATTCAACCACTCAGTACTGTATATGGCCATCCGGCCCCAGGAAATCCATCCCGGAACATATACAACACTGACTATAAGTCACCAGTACCGAGGAAAAAGGGCAATCCAACCCTGTGGAGAAATCCATCTCCAGCTATCAAGTACTTCGAACAAATCCATGTCCAGGGAAATCCATCCCTCAATAATATCATCCGCGCTCACTTCGGGTGTTATACAGACTCCGGAGGGGCTCCTACAGCCCAAGCTCTATCATAATCATCAATATAACCGCTATAGCATGCAGCCCGGTCCCATAACTATCACTCATAACTAGTCTCTCGGCCTCACTCAGTCATCAACCTCTCCAGTCTCACCCACAGCTCACAATGTCATGAAAACAAACCTGGAACAATGATATGATGACTCAATAACTAATCGAGACTGAGATATAATATAAAAATACATGAACATGAATGAGTACATAATATTAATAAAAATAATGAGATGACAGCAAGGAACGACCACTAAGGGTCCCAACAATACAAGCATAAAGCCTAAACATGATATCTAGCATGATTTACAACTCAATTACTTTATCATATGATGAAAGCATGGATATTAACAGAATAAAGTCACTAAACGGTGCCATGGAATCACCCAGGCCACAATTCTCACAGTGCACGCCTGCAAACCCATCACTTGGCACGTGTGTCACCTCAATCCCAATCACATAACACATAATTTGGGGTTTTGACCCCTCAGAACCAAGTTTGGAAGCGTAACTTACCTCAAACCAAGCAAACTCCTACTCCGCGATCCCCTTGCCTCTCAAATCGGCCTCCAAACGTCCTGAATCTAGCCACAAGCAATACAATACGATTAATATAGTCTAAAAGAACCAATTCCACAAGAAAAATACCAAATTATAGCCAAAATCCGAAATCGGCTCAAACCGGGCCCCTGGGTCCATGTCTCGGAATCCAACAAAAATTATAAAATCGGAAAGCCCATTCATTCACGAGTCTAGTCATACCAAATTTACCAAAATCTGACCTCAATTGCCCCTCCAAAACCCCAAAGTTACATCTCCAATTTCCAAGCCCTAAATCCCCAAATTTCCAATTCCAAGCCCTAATTATATGATGTACAAAGCCATAGATTCATGGAAATTAGACCAATACGGGCTAGAATCACTTACCCCAATTTCTTCCTTGAAAACCTTCGAAACATCGCCTCTCTCCCGAGCTCCCCAAGTCCAAAAGTGAAAATGGAAGACAAGCCTCAAGCTGGGGTTTTCTGCCTAGTTAAAACCGCACATGCGGTCCTAGTTCTGCACCTGCGGAACCGCATCTCCAAACCGGGCTCCGCTTCTACGGAAATTCATTAAAAGCCTGACTCTGCTCCTGTGATCACTTGACCGCATCTGCGGTCATCGCAGATGCGGGACCCAAGCCGCACCTGCGATCCATCTGCGCTTCCCAAACCGCTTATGCGACCACCGCAGATGTGGGATTTCCATCGCACCTGCGGTCTGAGCCCAGGTCTCCCTTAGCCGCACCTGCGGCTCTTCCTTCGCACTTGCGGCCTCGCACCTGCGGTTCCCACTCTGTAGGTGCAGAAGACACTAGAACCAGCAGCTTCAGCTGCACTTCTCCAACTCCAAACCTTCTGTTAACCACCCGGAATCACACCAACATATCCTACAACCTCATACAAACTTAGTCGAACCTTCGGATCACTCAAATCAACATCAAAACACTAAATTACACCCGGATTCAAGCCTAAGAACTTCTAAACTTCCGAATTCCACAAACTATGCCGAAACCTACCAAACCACGTCCGGATGACCTCAAACTTTGTACACAAGTTGGAAATGACTCCACGAACCTACTCCAACTTACAGAAATCCAATCCGACCCCGATATCAAAATATTCACTGTCGGCCAAAATTGTCAAAATTCTAACTTTTGCCAATTCAAGCCTAATTCTACCAGGACCTCCAAATCACATTCGGGACGCGCTTCTAAGTCCAAAATCACCTAATGGAGCTAACGAAACTATCAAAATTCAAATCTGAGGTCGTTTCCATATAAGTCAACATCCGGTCAACTCTTCCAACTTAAGCTCTCAACTAAGAGACTATGTGTCTCAATTCACTCTGAAACCACTCCGAACCCGAACCAACTACCCCGGTATATCATAATATAGCTGAAGAACACAAAAAAAGCAGGAAATAGGGGGAACAAGGCTATAACTCTCAAAATGACCGGCCGGGTCGTTACATCCTTCCCCTCTTAAACAAATGTTCGTCCTCGAACGAGTCTAGAAATATACCTAGAGCCTCAAATATGTGTCGATAATCTGCTCCGCATATCCCACTCGGTCTCCTAGGTGGCCTCCTCCACAGGCTGACCTCTCTACTGCACCTTCATTGAAACTATATCCTTTGACCTCAACTTCCGAACCTGCCGCTCCAAAATGGCCACCGACTCCACATCATAAGTCATATCACTATTCAACTAAACCGTGCTGTAGTCCAAAACATGGGACGGATCACCAATATACTTCTGAAGCATAGAAATGTGAAACACTGGATGCACAATCGACAAGATGGGTGGCAAGGCAATATTATAAGCCATCTCCCCTCTTCCCAAATCTCATAACACCCTTCATGGGTGATACCTTCAGCAAAACCTTCTCTCCGACCATGAAAGACACATCACAGACCTTCCTGTCCGCATAGCTCTTCTACCTAGACTGCACCGTGCGAAGTAGCTCCTGAATCAATTTCACCTTGTCTAATGCATCTTGGACCAAGTCTGTACCCAAGAGCCTAGCATCACCCGACTCAAACCATCCTACTGGATATCTATACCTCCTTCCATATAAAGCCTCGTACGGAGCCATTTGAATGCTCGATTGATAACTGTTGGTAAATGCAAACTCTGCGAGCGGCAGAAACTAGTCACATGAACCCCCAAAATTGATGACACAAGCGCGTAGCATGTCCTCCAATATCTGAATAGTGCGCTCGGACCGTCCGTCCGTCTGAGGGTGAAAGGTTGTGCTCAACTCCACCTGAGTACCTAGCTCTCGCTGCACTGCCCTCCAAAACTGCGATGTAAACTGAGTGCCCCTATCTGAAATGATGGAAACTGGGACACCATGAAGGTGAACAATCTCTCGGATGTAAATCTCAGCCAACCACTCTGAAGAGTAAGATTTACCAACTGGAACGAAGTGTGCGGACTTGGTCAGCCGATCCACAATCACCCAAATATCATAGAACTTCCTTAAAGTCCGTGGGAGCCCAACTACGAAATTCATGGTGATCCGCTCTCACTTCCACTATGGGATCTCTAACCTCTGAAGCAAGAACTCAGTTTCTGATGCTCATACTTAACCTGCTGAAAGTTGAGACACCGAGCCACAAACCCAACTATATCCTTCTTCATCCTCCTCCAACAATAGTACTGTCTCAAATCCTGGTACACCTTCGCGGCACCCAGATGGATGGAATACCGCGAGCTGTGGGCCTCCCCAAGAATCAACTCCCGAAGCCCATCCACATTGGGTACACATATCCGGCCCAGCATCCTCAACATGCCATCATCACCAATAGTCATATCTCTGGCATCACCTCGCTGAACCCTGTCCTGAAGAACGAGCAGGTGGGGGTCATCATACTGACGCTCCCTGATACAGTCATAAAGAGAAAACCTGGAGACCACACAGGCCAATACCCGACTCGGCTCTGAAATATCCAATCTGTCAAGCTGTCCAGCTAAGGCCTGAACATCCAATGCCAAAGGTCTCTCTGCTACTGGAAGATATGCTAAACTCCCCAAACTCTGCACCCGGCGACTCAAAGCATCGGCCACCACATTGGCCTTCCCCGTATGGTACAAAATAGTGATATCATAGTTCTTGAGAAGCTTCAACCATCTCCGTTGGCACAAAGTAAGATCATTCTCCTTGAACAGGTGCTGTAAACTCCAACGATTAGTGTAAATCTCACAATGAACCCCGTACAAATAGTGTTGCCAAATCTTTAAGGCATGCACAATAGCCGCTAACTCAAGATCATGGACATGATAGTTCTTTTCATGAGTCTTCAACTGGCGCGAGGCATAGGCAATCACCCTACCCTCCTGCATCAGAACACATCCAATACCTATCCTCAAAGCATCACAATTCACGATGTAAGAACCTGAAGCTGGCGGAAAAACTAGAACTGGAGTTGTGGTCAAAGCAGTCTTGTGCTTCTGGAAGCTCTCCTCACACTCATCCGACCACCTGAATGGAGCACCCTTTTGGGTCAATTTGGTCAAGGGCGATGCAATAGTTGAAAATCCCTTAACAAAGTGATGGTAATAACCCGCCAAACCAAGGAAGCTCCTGATCTCCGAGGCTGAGGACGGTCTAGGCCAACTCTGCACCGCTTCTATCTTCTTTGGATCCACCTGAATACCCTCGCTGGACACCATGTTCCCCAAGAACGCCACTGAACTGAGCCAAAACTCACACTTGGAGAACTTTGCATAAAGTTTCTCCTCCCTCAATCTCTGTAACACAATCCTCAGGTGCTGGGCATGCTCCTCCTGGCTACGAGAGTACACCAAGATGTCATCAATGAATACAATAATGAATGAGTCCAAATAGGGCTGGAATACACTGTTTATCAAATACATGAACGTTGCTGGGGCATTGGTCATCCCAAAAGACATCACTAAGAACTCATAATGGCCATATCGGGTCCTGGAGGCTATTTTAAGAATATCCGAATCCCGAATCTTCAGCTAGTGATACCCAGACCTCAAATTAATCTTGGAGAACACCCTCGCTCCCTGAAGCTGGTCAAATAGATCATCAATACGAGGAAAAGGATACTTGTTATTGACTGTGACCTTTTTTAACTGCCTGTAATCAATGCACATCCTCATGGAACCATCTTTCTTCTTCACAAATAGGACTTGTGCACCTCAAGGTGACACACTAGGCCGAATAAATCCCTTATCAAGGAGTTCCTGAAGTTGTCCTTTCAACTCCTTCAACTTCGCCGGTGGCATACGATACGGTGGGATAGAAATGGGCCGAGTGCCCGGCACCAAATCAATACCAAAGTCAATATCCCTGTCAGGAGGCATTCCCGGCAGGTCTGCAGAAAACACATCCGGAAAATCATGTACCACAGGAACATAATCAATAGCAGGGACCTCTGCACTAACATCCCTCACAAAAGCCAAATAAGATAGGGAACCCTTCTCAACCATCTGCTGAGCCTTCAATAATGAAATCACTCTACTAGGAACACAATTTATAGAACTGCTCCACTCAACCCTCGACAA
>AWOL01S0003810.1:3711-81198 GCA_000715115.1 Nicotiana otophora | reverse complement strand
CCTCCCCAAGAAGCAACTCCCGAAGCCCATCCACATTGGGTACACATATCCGGCCCAGCATCCTCAACATGCCATCATCACCAATAGTCATATCTCTGGCATCACCTCGCTGAACCCTGTCCTGAAGAACGAGCAGGTGGGGGTCATCATACTGACGCTCCCTGATACAGTCATAAAGAGAAAACCTGGAGACCACACAGGCCAATACCCGACTCGGCTCTGAAATATCCAATCTGTCAAGCTGTCCAGCTAAGGCCTGAACATCCAATGCCAAAGGTCTCTCTGCTACTGGAAGATATGCTAAACTCCCCAAACTCTGCACCCGGCGACTCAAAGCATCGGCCACCACATTGGCCTTCCCCGTATGGTACAAAATAGTGATATCATAGTTCTTGAGAAGCTTCAACCATCTCCGTTGGCACAAAGTAAGATCATTCTCCTTGAACAGGTGCTGTAAACTCCAACGATTAGTGTAAATCTCACAATGAACCCCGTACAAATAGTGTTGCCAAATCTTTAAGGCATGCACAATAGCCGCTAACTCAAGATCATGGACATGATAGTTCTTTTCATGAGTCTTCAACTGGCGCGAGGCATAGGCAATCACCCTACCCTCCTGCATCAGAACACATCCAATACCTATCCTCAAAGCATCACAATTCACGATGTAAGAACCTGAAGCTGGCGGAAAAACTAGAACTGGAGTTGTGGTCAAAGCAGTCTTGTGCTTCTGGAAGCTCTCCTCACACTCATCCGACCACCTGAATGGAGCACCCTTTTGGGTCAATTTGGTCAAGGGCGATGCAATAGTTGAAAATCCCTTAACAAAGTGATGGTAATAACCCGCCAAACCAAGGAAGCTCCTGATCTCCGAGGCTGAGGACGGTCTAGGCCAACTCTGCACCGCTTCTATCTTCTTTGGATCCACCTGAATACCCTCGCTGGACACCATGTTCCCCAAGAACGCCACTGAACTGAGCCAAAACTCACACTTGGAGAACTTTGCATAAAGTTTCTCCTCCCTCAATCTCTGTAACACAATCCTCAGGTGCTGGGCATGCTCCTCCTGGCTACGAGAGTACACCAAGATGTCATCAATGAATACAATAATGAATGAGTCCAAATAGGGCTGGAATACACTGTTTATCAAATACATGAACGTTGCTGGGGCATTGGTCATCCCAAAAGACATCACTAAGAACTCATAATGGCCATATCGGGTCCTGGAGGCTATTTTAAGAATATCCGAATCCCGAATCTTCAGCTAGTGATACCCAGACCTCAAATTAATCTTGGAGAACACCCTCGCTCCCTGAAGCTGGTCAAATAGATCATCAATACGAGGAAAAGGATACTTGTTATTGACTGTGACCTTTTTTAACTGCCTGTAATCAATGCACATCCTCATGGAACCATCTTTCTTCTTCACAAATAGGACTTGTGCACCTCAAGGTGACACACTAGGCCGAATAAATCCCTTATCAAGGAGTTCCTGAAGTTGTCCTTTCAACTCCTTCAACTTCGCCGGTGGCATACGATACGGTGGGATAGAAATGGGCCGAGTGCCCGGCACCAAATCAATACCAAAGTCAATATCCCTGTCAGGAGGCATTCCCGGCAGGTCTGCAGAAAACACATCCGGAAAATCATGTACCACAGGAACATAATCAATAGCAGGGACCTCTGCACTAACATCCCTCACAAAAGCCAAATAAGATAGGGAACCCTTCTCAACCATCTGCTGAGCCTTCAATAATGAAATCACTCTACTAGGAACACAATTTATAGAACTGCTCCACTCAACCCTCGACAATCCCGGCATCGCCAATGTCATGGTCTTAGCGTGACAATCTAGAACAACATAACATGGAGACAACCAATCCATACCCAATATCATATCAAAATCTACCATACTGAGCAGCAAAAGATCCACTCTGGTCTCCAGACCCCCAATGGTCACCACACATGATCGATATACACAGGTCCACAATAAAAGTATCACCTACAGGAGTAGATACATGAATAGATGAAACTAAAGACTCACGGGGCATATCCAGAAAATGAGAGAAATATGAGGAAACATATGAATAAGTGGACCCACAGTCAAATAATATCGAGGCATCTTGGTGGAAAACTGAAACAATACCTGTAATCACAGCATCTGAAGCAATGGCATCTGGTCTGGCTCAGAGGGCATAGAAACGGTCCTGGACACCCCCTGATCAGCCTCCCTCTCTCCTACGGCCCCTAGCTGACCGAGCTCCACCCCTATCAGGCTGGGCGGGTGGTGGAAGAACTGGTGCTGAAGTCGAAGGCTAACTCATCTGCTGAGATGAACCTCCCATCAGGCGGGGACAATACCTCTTGATATGACCCAAATCCCCATACTCAAAGCAACCTCTACCGGCCACTGGGGACTGAAGAGAACCCCGAGCACTAGAATAACTACTAGAAGGTCCTGACACAGATGAACCCTGAGTTGATGGTGCATGAGACAATCTCTGAGCTGGTAGCACACTGAATGCTGTCTGGCCCTGCTGATAACCATAAGGCCCATGACCGGATGATGTGCCCGGTGCACTGGGCGAGCTGCCTGAGCATGCCTGAAAGGATGACCTCTACCGTGTTGTAACTGATCCCCAGAAGGAGCACCACTTAATACTCTCTGTCCACGAGTCCTCTTGTCCTCTCTCTAAACCCTCTCCTGACTGCGAACCATCTCAATCTGATGAGCAATGTCGACAACCTTATTAAACGTAGCACCAGACACTCTCTCTCTGGTCATAAGCAATCGCAGCTGATAAGTGAGGCCATCTATAAACCTCATGATCCTCTCCCTGTCTGTGGGAACCAACCAGATAGCATGACGGGCCAACTCCGAGAATTGCATCTCATACTATGTCACAGACATATCATCCTGACGAAGCTGCTCAAACTACCTGCGCAACTCCTCTCTGCAGGACTGAGGCATGAACTTCTCCAGAAAGATAATGGATAACTACTGCCAAGCAAGGGGTGTTGCGACGACTGGCCTACGTATTTTGTAAGCCTCCCACCAACTGAAGGCAGGCCCAGAGAACTGGAAAGTAGTGAATGAGACCCCACTGGTCTCTAGAATTCCTATTGTACGGAGTATCCTCTAACACTTGTCCAAGAAACCATGTGCATCCTCTCCCTCTGCACCACTGAATGATGGAGACTGGAGTCTCCCAAACCTCTCCAATCTATGCTGCCTATCCTCAGGCATAGCAGGAACCACATAGTCTAGAGCAGCTACAACCAGCTGGGCTGGTGGTCCACCCGATGTCTGGAATCCCTGTACCACCTGCTCTGGTGTGCGGGCAGCATGAATCTGCACACCTTCCCCGGCCTGAGAAATGGCTGATGCGGCCGGAACAAAGACCGCCTGAGCAAGACGGGTACACGCGGTCAGAATCTGAGCTAAGTCCTCCTGAAGGCTTGGAATCACAATAGGCACAGGTGGTGCCTGAGATGGTGCATCAACAAATGGAATCCGGTCCTGATCTGGGGCAACTGGTGGATTTGCAAGTACTACCCCAACTGTTGTGCGGGCTGCACCTCTGCCCCTACCGCGGCCTTTACCGTGCCCTCGGCCTCTCGCGGCCCTGGCTGGTGGTACTGGTGGCTGTCCATCCTGCCCAGTAGTATGAGTCCTCACCATCTGTGAGAGAATGAAACAACAGATTTTTAGTTACTTGAATCAACAGATTCACACGATAAGAATTCACGGATGTGGAGTTTCCTAAGGGTTCTATAGCCTCTAGAAGATAAGTACAGACATCTCCGTATCGATCCGCAAGACTCTACTAAACCCGCTCATGACTCGTGAGACCTATGTAACCTGGCTCTAATACCAACTTGTCACGACCCAAAAATCAATCGTCGTGATGGCACCTATCGTGGAACTAGGCCAGCCTCAACTCAACAACCTAACACTAACAACAATAAGTTTGAAAACAAAACGTTAACAGAAGCATTTAACATTAAAGAAAAACTATTTGAAACATAAGAAAATCCCAAATGATACAATCCAGCCCAAAACCAGTGTGTCACTGAGTACATGGGCATCTAGATTAGAATTACAGTCTACTATAGTGTTTAGAGATATAAACTGAAAGTATGACAAAGATAAATAAGGAGAGTCAAGGCCTGTGAACGTAGTGCAGCTACCTTGATAGTCTCCAAAAATCTAGGATCCTCAATCAGCAACCGCCGCTACGACCGGTATCGCCTGGATCTGCACACGAGGTGCAGGGAGTAACGTGAGTATACCAACTCAATAAGTAACAAGTCCAAACTTTGGACTAAAAGGTAGTGACGAACTCAACCTCAACAGGTATAACAGAAAAAAAATGTGCAGAAATGTAGGCATGCTTTCAAGTCAAATATACAGCTCAAACGGTAAAGGAAATACATATCTGAACAGTGTAAGGTATACAACTCAGCTATCTCTACATTCCAATGCACAGATTGTATGAAATGCACCATGTGCTCCACTCTCAAGTATTCAACCACTCGGTACTATATATGGCCATCTGGACCAGAGAAATCCATCTCGAAACATATACAACACTGATTATAAGTCACCAGTACCGAGGAAAAAGGGCAATCCAACCCTGTGGAGAAATCCATCTCCAGGCATCAAGTACTTCGGTCAAATCCATGTCCAGGGAAATCCATCCCTCAATAATATCATCAGCGCTTACTGGGGTGTGTTACAGACTCCGGAGGGGCTTCTATAGCCCAAGTGCTATCATAATAATCAATATAACTGTTGCGGCGTGCAACCCGATCCTATAACTGTCACTCATAACAAGGCTCTCGGCCTCACTCAGTCATCAACCTCCCCAGTCTCACCCACGACTCACAATGTTATGAAAACAAACCCAGAACAATGATGTGATGGCTCAATAACTAATCGAGAGTGAGATATGATATAAACATACATGAGCATGACTGAGTACGGAATATTAATAAAAGTAATGAGATGCAGTAAGAAACAACCACTAAGAGTCCCAACAATACCAGCATAAAGTCTAAACATGATATCTAGCATGATTTGCAGCTCAATTACTTTATCATATGATGAAAGCATGGATATTAACAGAATAGAGTCACTAAATGGTGCCATGGAATCACTCAGGCCATAATTCTCACGGTGCACGCCCGTCACTTGGCATGCGCGTTACCTCAATACCAATCACATAACACATAATTTGGGGTTTCGAACCCTTAGAACCAAGTTCGAAAGCGTTACTATCCTCAAACCAAGAAAACTCCTACTCTGCGATGCCCTTGCTTCTAAAATCGGTCTCCAAACGTCCTGAATCTAGCCACAAGCAATACAATATGATCAATATAGGCTAAAGGAACCAATTTCACAAGAAAAATACCAAATTATAGCCAAACTCCGAAATCGACTCAAACCCAGCCCCCGGGCCCATGTCTTGGAATCCAACAAAAATCACAAAACCCGAAAGCCCATTTATTCATGAGTCTAGTCATACCCAATTTACTAAAATCCGACCTCAATTGCCCCTCCAAAACCCCAAAGTTCACTCTCCAATTCCCAAACCCTAAATCCCCAAATTTCCAATTCCAATCCCAAATTAAATGATCAACAAAGCCATAGATTAACGGAAATTAGACCAATACGGGTTAGAATCACTTACACCAACGTCCTCCTAGAAAACCTTCGAAAGATTGCCTCTCTCCCGAGCTCCCCAAGTCCAAAAGTGAAAATGGAAGACAAGCCTCGAGCTGGGGTTTTCTGCCCAGTTAAAATCGCATCTGCAAAACCGCATCTGCGAACCGGGCTCCACTTTTGCGGAAATTCATAAAAAGCCTAACTCCGCTCCTGCGATCACTTGACCGCATTTGCAGTCATTACAGATGTGGGACCCAAGCCGCACTTATAATCCATCATCCACGCCTCCCAAACTGCTTCTGCGACCACCGCCGATACGTGTTTTCCATCGCACCTGCGGTCTGAGCCTAGGTCTCTCTTAGCCGCACCTGCGGCTCTTCCTTCGCTCCTGCGGCCTCGCACCTGTGGTTCCCACTCCGCAGGTGCGGAAGACATCAGAACCAACATCTTCAGCTACACTTTTCCAACTCCAAACCTTCTATTAACCTCCCGGAATTACCCCGAGGCCCTCGGGACCACAACCAAACATACCAACATATCCTACAACCTCATACAAACTTAGTCGAACCTTCGGATCACTCAAATCAACATCAAAACACCAAATTACACCCGAATTCAAGCCTAAGAACTTCTAAACTTTCGAATTCCACAAACGATGCCAAAACCTACCAAACCACTTCCGGATGACCCCAAATTTGCACACAAGTTAGAAATGACACCACGAACCTACTCCAACTTCCAGAAATCCAATCCGACCCCCATATCAAAATTTTCACTGCCGACCAAAATCGCCAAAATTTTAATTTTTGCCCAATTCAAACCTAATTCTACCATGGACCTCCAAATCACATTCCAGATGCGCTCCTAAGTCCAAAATAACCTAACGGGGCTAACGAAACCTTCAAAATTGAAATCCGAGGTCATTTATACATAAGTCAACATCCGTTTAACTCTTCCAACTTAAGCTCTCACCTAAGAGACTATTTGTCTCAATTCACTCTGAAACCACTTTGAACCCGAACCAACTACCTTGATATATCATAATATAGCTGAAGAATACAAAAAGAAGCAGGAAATGGGGGGAATAGGGCTATATCTCTCGAAACGATTGACCGGGTCGTTACACCCGCAAAGCCGCATATGCGGCCAAGTTGGTTACAGATACGAAGAGCCCTGGACAGAATATATTCAAAGGGGTTACAGGATTTTGGCATTTTTGGGCGATAGAAGCTTGATTGAGGGCAATGTTTGAGAGGGGATTCACGAGAATTCTTGAGGTAAGTCAATTGTGATTATTTTTATTCAAGAATAATGAATTATAATTGAATATTTCGTCTATTTTACGTGATTTTGAGGTGTAATTTGAGAATTTTGGCCTAGGTATTTAAAAATAAGAATTGGGGATTTGAGTGACGAGTTGATGTCGAAATTTGGTAAATTTTATATGGTTGAACTCGTGGTTGAATGGCGTTCCTATTTTGTGACTTCTGTCGGATTCCGAGATGTGGGGATTTTAATTTAGAAACTTAGCATTTTCATATTAAATTGATCCTTATAGCTTGTGTTGATTGTATCGAACTATTTTTGGCTAGATTTGAGGTGTTTTAAGGCTAATTTGCGAGACAAGGGCAATTGGAGTGGGGATTTGCACGACTTGAGGTAATTAATGCTTCTAAACTTAGTTATAAAGGTATGAATCCCTGACATTACGTGCTATATGATTGGTGTTGAGTTGACACGCATGCTAAGTGACAGGCGTATGGTCGTGAACCGTGGAAATTGTGATTTAGTCGATTCTATGGAACTGTGTAACTATCTTATCTGAATATTATTACTGTATCCTATGTGTTAGAGAACTTGAGCTGTGATTTATGCTAGAAATCATGTTTAGGTTATGTGCTGGTATTATTGAGACCCACAGTGGCCGTTCTTTGCTGTTGAGTTATTTGCTTAATTGTAGTTATGTAATCAGTCGCATTCCTCATTCCATATCATATCCCAGTCTCTGTTATCATACATCATGTATCATTAATTTGGGCTGCTTAGCATGAGTGTTGGGAGCCCGAGAGATTAATGACTGAGTGAAGCCAAGGTCCTGTTTGTGAGTGATCTTTATGGGATCGGGCTGCACGCCACGGTAGACTTTATTGATTTATGCAAGGATTTGGCTTATTATAGCGCTTGGGCTGGATCTGCCCCTCCGGAGTAAGCACACCTACTGTGAGCACATTTGTTATTGATTCATGCCAGGATTTGTCTTATTATCTACATTTGGGCTGGATCGGCCCTGGGCTAGATCCGCCCTTGCTATTGATTCACGATGGGATCGGGCAGCGCACCGCAGCAGGATTTATTTTCATTTGGACTGGATCTACCCTGTATAGTACTGAGTGATTGAGACAGTCAGATTGAGTACTCCGAGAGTATGAGTGCGCGGGGCATTCATTGTGTTGCATCACATATGTATGCATATTGGCATGTAGATATAGAGATGTTATATTCCTCATATCATTCAGACTTGGCATATTTTATCTATTATGAGTTTAGATGTAAAAGTTGGAAGCATGTCTACATTCCCATACCGATACCAGCAAATTATGAGATTCTCTGAGATATTATTGTCATATGTTCTGTAAATTCCCGTACTGTTTAATTATGTATTTGGACCGTATTGTTCTGACTCGTCACTGCTTTGAGTCCAAAGATTGGACTTGTTCTTATTGAGTTGGTTGTACTCATACTACACCCAGCACTTCGTGTGTAGATCCAGTTCAGCAGAGGAGTTAGGCTACGACTCCTGCACCAGTTACTTCAACACCCGCTCAGGCAGCTCGGGGTAGGACACAAGCAGCTAGAGGTCGCCCTAGAGGGGGAGGCCGATGAGGTGGCGGCCAGGCCCAATTCTATGATGTTCCTGCTAGAACTGGGGCCGTTAATTCAGATGCAGTGATCATAGTTATTGTTTCAGTGTGCCACAGAGATGCTTCCACATTATTTTAACCTGGTTCTACTTATTCCTGTGCATCATCCTATTTTGCTCGCTATCTGGATATGCCATGTGAGTCCTTAGTTTCACCTGTTCATGTATCCATGCTTGTGAGTGATACTATTGTTGTGGACCGTATGTATCGGTCATGTGTAGTGACTATTGGGGGATTTGAGACTAGAGTTGATCTCTTATTGCTTAATATGGTTCATTTCAACGTAATCTTGGTTATGGGATGGTTATCACCCTATCATTCTATCCTTGACTATCACGCCAAGACGGTGACCTTAGCTATGCCAAGTTTGCCGTAGTTGGAGTGGAGAGGTACTTTAGATTATGTTCCTAGTAAGGTGGTGTCCTTCCTTAAGGCACAACAGATGGTCGGTAAGGGATGTAATTCATATCTAGCCTATGTGAGGGATGTAATTGTTGATACTCCTACCGTTGAGTCGGTTCCGATAGTCAGTGATTTTCTAGATATATTTTTGGAGGATCTTCCAGATATGCCGCCTGATAGGGATATTGATTTTGGTATTGATTTGCTACAGAGCACTCAGCCTATTTTTATTCCACCATATTGTATGGCCCCAGTAGAGTTGAAGGAGTTAAAGGAACAGTTGCAAGAGTTGCTTGATAAGGGTTTTATTCGGCCTAGTATATCACCTTGGGCTGCTCCAGTTTTGTGCAAAGAAGAAGGATGGTTCTATACACATGTGTATTAGTTATCGATAGTTGAATAAGGTTACAGTGAAGAACAAGTATCCATTGCACGCATTGATGACCTATTTTATCAAGTACAGGGTGCCAGAGTGTTATCGAAGATTGATTTGCGGTCTGGTTATGATCAGCTGAAGATTCGGGAGTCGAATATTCCAAAGACTTCCTTCAGGACTCGGTATGGTCATTACGAGTTCCTTGTGATGTCATTTGGACTAATCAATACCCCAACATCATTCATGCACTTGATGAACAGTGTATTCAAACCCTATCTTGACTCATTCGTTATTGTATTTATTGACGATATCTTAGTATACTCCCAGAGCCGGAAGGATCATGAGAAGCACTTGAGAACCGTACTTCAGACCTTGAGAGAAAAGAAGTTATATGCAAAATTTTCAAAGTGTAAATTCTAGCTTGATTCAGTGAGATTTTTGAGTAATGTAGAGTCGAGTGAGGGAATCCAGGTAGATCCGAAGAAAATTGAGACAGTGTAGAGTTCACCCAGACTGTCTACAGCTACTGAGATTCAGAGTTTTCTTGGTTTGGCAGGATATTATCGCCAATTCCTAGAGGGTTTTTCATCTATTGTTGCACCTATACAACCTCAGTGTTGGTGTTGCCTACGGGTTTTCGGGTCTTATATCGTATACTGTGATGCGTCGTATGTTGGCCTTGGCGCGGTGTTAATGCAAGAAGGTAGGGTGATTGGCTACGCATCTAGATAGCTGAAGTTGCATGAGAAGAATTATCCTGTCCACGACCTTGAGTTAGCAGCTATTGTTTATGCCTTGAAGATTTGGCGGCACTATAATGGTTAGAGTTGCTTAAGGACTCTGACTTCATCATTCTGTATCATCCCGGGAAGGCCAATGCGCTGGCCGATGCCTTGAGTCGAAAGGCAGAGAGTTTGGGCAGTTTAGCATATCTACCGGCAGCAAGGAGGCCATTAGCATTGGATGTTTAGGCCTTGGCTAACCAGTTTGTTAGATTGGATGTTTCATAGTCGAATCGAGTTTTGGCATGTGTGGTTTCTCGGTCTTCTCTATATGATCGCATCAGAGAGTGTCAGTATGAAGACCCCCATCTATTTGTCCTCAAGGACACGGTTCAGCACGGTGATGCAAAAAAGGTCACTATTGGGGATGACGGTGTATTACGAATGTAGGTCAGGCTATGTGTACCTAATGTGGATGATTTGCGTGAGTTGATTCTCCAGGAGGCTCACTGTTCGTTGTACTCCATTCGTCCGGGTGCCACCAGAATGTACCAAGACTTGAAGCAACACTATTGGTAGAGGAAAATAAAAAAAGTACATAGTGGAGTATGTAGCTCGGTGCCTAAATTGTCAGCAGGTGAAGTATGAGCATCAACGGCCAGGTGGATTGCTTCAGAGGCTAGAGATTCCAAAGTGGAAATAGGAGCGGATTACTATGGATTTTGTTACTGGGCTCCCACAGACTCAGAAGAAGTTCGATGTAGTATGGGTGATTGTGGATATATTGACCAAGTCGGCTCATTTCATTCCAATGGTGACTACTTATTCTTCAGAGCAGTTGGCTCAGTTTTATATCCGCAAGATTGTTAGGCTTCATGGTGTGCCAGTATCCATCATCTCTGACTGTGGGATGCAGTTTACATCACTATTCTGGAGAGTTGTACATCATAAGTTAGGCACATGGGTAGAGTTGAGTACAACATTTCACCCTCAGACAGATGGAAAGTCTGAGTGCACTAATCAGATACTAGAGGATATACTTCATGTGTGTGTGATGGAGTCTGGGGGTTCTTGGGATGAGTTCTTGCCGCTTGCGGAGTTCACCTACAACAGCAACTACCAGTCGAGCATTTAAATGGCTCTGTATGAGAGGCCTTGTATGGGAGGCGATGTCGGTCTCCGGTGGGTTGATTTTGGACTTAGGAGTGTGTTCGGATAGTGATTCGGAGGTTCGTAATTGAATTTGGCTTAAAAGAACAAAAGTTGAAAAATTAGAAGTTTGTCCGAGAGTTGACTTTGTGGTTATCGGGCTCGAATTTTGGTTCCAAAAATTTGAATAGGTCCGTCGTTTCATTTATGACTTGTGTACAAAATTTAAGCTCAATCGGAGTTGATTTGTTAGGTTTCGACATCGAATGTAGAAGTTAGAATTTATTAGTTTTCATTATGCTTGAATTGAGGTGCGATTCATATTTTGATGTTGGTTGATGAGATTTGAGGCCTCGACTAAGTTCGTATCATGTTTTAGGACTTATTGGTATATTTGTTAATGTCCTGGGGACCTCCGGGTGGATTCCAGATGGTTAACAGATCAGAAATTTGACTTGAAGAATTGCTGGAATTTTCCCTACTGGTGTGATCGCACCTGCGAATGTTTTGATCGCAGGTGCGACTGGCTACGCGCAGAAGCGGAATTGGGGATAGCCTGGGGTGCGTCGCAGGTGCGAGAAAACTTCCGCATCTGCAAGCCCGCAGGTGCGAGCAAGTCTCCGTAGATGCGAAAAAGTGGAAGGGGAGCTAGCTTCGAAGAAGCGAAGGACTTTGCGTAGGTGCGACTCTGCAGAAGTGAAGGCAGTGGCCTTCATGGGCAGCCGCAAAAGAGGAGAATTTTGTCGCGCCCGCGAAGCCGCATATGCGGCCAAGTTGGTTGCAGGTGCGAAGAGCCCTAGAACGAATTTATTCAAAAGGGTTGCGGGATTTTGGCATTTTTGGACTATAAAAGCTCGGTTGGGGATGATGTTTGAGAGGGGATTCACAAGAATTCATGAGGTAAATCACTTGTGATGATGTTTATTCAGGAATATTGAATTAGCATCGAATTTTCCGACTCGTTTATGTGATTTTGAGGTGTAATTTGAGATTTTTGGCATAGGGATTTAAAAATAAGAATTGGGGATTTGAGTGACGAGTTGATGTCAAAATTTGGTAAATTTGGTATAGTTTAATTCATGGTTGAATGGGCATTCGTATTTTGTGATTTTTGTTGGATTCCGAGATATGGGCCCCATATAGACTTTTGAGTTGACTTTTCGAATTTTAATTTGGAAACTTAGAATTTTCATATTTTAATCGATCCCTATAGCTTGTGTTGATTGTATCGAACTATTTGTAGCTAGATGCGAGGCGTTCAGAGGCTAATTAGCGAGACAAGGGCACATTGGAGTGGGGATTTGCACAACTTGAGGTAAGTAACACTTCTAAAGTTGGTTTTGAGGGTATGAATCCTTGAAAGTACATGCTATATGATTGGTGTTGAGGTGACACGCATGCTAGGTGACGGGCGTGTGGGCGTGCACCGTAGAAATTGTTTTTTAGTCAATTCTGTGGAATTGTGTAACCATCTTATCTGAATATTATTACTGTATCCTTTGTGTTAGAGAACTTGAGCTGTGATTTATGCCAGAAATCATGTTTAGGCTATGTGCTGGTATTATCGAGACCCACAGTGGTCGTTCTTTGCTGTTGAGTTATTTGCTTAATTGTAGTTATGTACTCAGTCGCATTCATTATTGCATATCATATCGCAGTCTCTGTTATCATACATTGTCACATCATGTATCATTGATTTGGGTTGCTTAGCATGAGTGTTATGAGCCCGAGAGACTAGAGATATTGATGACTAAGTGACGCTGAGGGCCTGTTTGTGAGTGATATTTATGGGATCGGGCTGCACGCCGCAGTAGACTTTATTGATTTATGCCAGGATTTGACTTATTATCTACATTTGGGCTGGATCTGCCCTTGCTATTGTTTCACGATGGGATCGGGCTGCGCACACCAGCAGGATTTATTTACATTTAGACTTGGTCTGCCTTGTACAGTACTGAGTGATTGAGTGAGAATTGAGACAGTCAGATTGAGTACTCCGAGAGTGTAAGTACGCGAGGCTTTCATTATGTTGCATCACATATGTATGTATATTGGCATGTAGATATCGAGATGTCATATTCCTCATATCATTCAGACTTGGCATATTTTATCTGTTATGAGTTTAGATGTAAAACCTGGAAGCATGTCTACATTCCCGTACTGATACCTGCAAATTATGAGATTCTCTGAGATATTACTATCATATGTTCTGTAAATTTCAGTACTGTTTAATTATGTATTTGGACCGTATTGTTCGGACTCATCACTGCTTTCAGTCCAAAGGTTGGACTTGTTACTTATTGGGTTAGTTGTACTCATACTACACCCTGCACTTCGTGTACAGATTCAGGTATTTCCGGGCACGGTGGTTACTGATTTCTGGAGGGTATTAGTTCGGAGAATTTTGAGGTAGCTGCCTTGGCGTCCGCAGACCTTGAATCTCCTCCATTATTTCTTTTTTGCTTATACTATTCTCCCTTCCTAGACAGTGTTTCAGTTGCCAGATTGTGTTATTGTATAGATGCTCATGTACTTAGTGACACTCAAATTTTGGGAGAATATTATATTAGGTCATAGTATTTTTGTGTCAGTATTTATGAGATCGTACTCTTAAACTCATTTGGTTATGATTTCAAACTTAAAGAATTGCGTGATTTATTGCAGTTGTCGGCTTGCCTAGTAGTACGATAGGCACCATCACGACATGTGAGATTTGGGTCGTGACAAGTTGGTATCAGAGCCTAGGTTACATAGGCCTCACTAGTCATGAGAAGGTTTAGACTTGCGGATCGGTATGGAGACGTCTGTACTTATCTTCGGGAGGCTGCCGAAACCTTAGGAAAAATATCACTTTCTTGTATTCTTATCGTGCGAATTTATTGATACTAGAAACTATATTTCTATTATTCTTTTTCTCTTACAGATGGTGGGAGACGTACTACCGGATCGGACAGACAGTCACTAGTACCACCAGCTAGGGCCACGAGGGGTCGGGGCCATGGTAAAGGGCGAAATATAGCTCATACAACAGCTAGAGTAGCACTTGTAGATCCACTAGTTGCTTCAGGAGCAGATGCCAGATGTGGTTGAGCCGGTGGGACCATCTCAGGCACCAGCTGTGCTCATTGTGATTCCAGACCTTCAGGAGACTTTGGCCCAGATATTGACTGTTTGCACTAGCCTTGCTCGGGCGGTTTTAGCTCAAGCCACACCAGCCACTTCTCAGGCCGGGAGATCTGTTTTAAAAGGCGTTTCTGGGGCGAGCCCCGGGGCGAGGCGTACCAAAAATTCCCCGGGGCGATGGTGTGGGGCGAAAGTCTCGAGAGGCATACGCCCCTCAATTTGGGGCGTACACCCGGGCCTTCGGGGCGTACGCACGGGCGTTCGAGGCGCGTTTGTTTAGTAAGGAGTAAGCCCCAAAAATTTTTTCAAATGAAAACAAAATTTATTGAATTAGTCCTTCATATAATACCTAAATTCTCAAAAGTAAGTTTGGTAATTACTCAAAAGGCTTAAAAGGGAACTCAAAAGTATTAAATTTAAAAGTAAAGACCTTTTTTATTACTTTAAGCGCTAATACATGGTTTTCTCAATTTTTTATCTTGTCCGCTAGTCTGCTAATATCTCCCAAAAGCAATGAATATTTAATATTTTTTTACAAATACAAAGAGAACTACATTTTTCTTCATAGTAGCAAATTCAAAGTTCAAATTGCAGGTTAGTCATCCTTTTTGTTCCTCCATATAGAAAAATTTATTATTTTAGACTCAAATTACTTGTGCTTGTAAGTAACGTATAATAGATTGTTTTGATTAGTTTTTTTGTGAGGATGGAGCAAACATATATATAGTTTTCTTCAATTTTTATGCAATTTTACTTGTTTATAAATATTAACTATCATTATATTATTTTATAAAATATTAAAAATTAAATACCTATGGGGCTTACGCCCCATGCCTCGGGGCTTACGCCCCGCTAAGGCATATGTAAAATGCCTCGCCTTATGCCCATGCCTTTTAAAACACTGGCCGGGAGAGGTACTCATACTCCCGTCGCTCGTACTCCAGAGCAGGTGGTGCAAGGACTTCAAATACCGGGGGTACTACCCGTCCAGCCGGTTATAATTTCTCAGGACCAGGTGGGTCCCATTATGAGTGATGAGGAGCAGAAGAGGCTAGAGAGATTTGGGAGGCTCAGGCATCCATCATTCAGTGGGGTCGAGTCAGAGATTGCTCAAGATTTCTTGGATAGCTGCCAGTGGATTCTTCGCACAGCGGGTATTCTGGAGACCAGTAGGGTCTCCTTTACTACATTTCAGCTATCAGGGGCTGCCTTCAGATGGTGGGAGGCCTATGAGAGGAGCAGACCAGTCGGTGCTGCACCACTTTCATGGCATGAGTTTTCCATTCTCTTCTTGGAGAAGTTTGTGTCACAGACTCGCAGGGAGGAGCTGCGCAGGCAGTTCAAGCAGCTACGTCAGGAGGGCATGTCTGTGACCCAGTATGAGATGAGGTTTTCAGAGTTGGCTCGTCATACAGTTTGGTTGCTTCCCACTGAGAGGGAGATGATTATAAGGTTTATTGATGGCCTCAACTATCTGTTGCATTTTGTTATGACTCTGGAGAATGCATCAGGTACAGTTTCGACGAGGTGGTTAACATTACTCTGCGACTAGAGTTGGTCCGTAGTCAGGAGCGTGAGGAGAGGGAGGCTAAGAGGCCATGTGGTTTGGGTGGTTTCAGCAGTATTCCTTCTGGGGGCAGTCCTATCACAACAGGGGTCGTTCTTATAGACCCACTCAGATGGCTCATCCAGTTTATCGTGGAGCATCAGCTAGCCATGGTTCATACAGTGCTCGACCGGGTCAGTCATCTCTCAGTGCACTCCTAGCTCAGAGTTCATCTCATGCACCTTTAGTTCAGGTTTTATCTGCACCAGGTTCCTCTGGTAGTTATTCTTATTCTCGGGGTCCTCTTCAGTATTTGCTACCATTTTCCGAGAGAGATTGTTTTGAGTGTGGAGAGTCGGGCCATGTGAAGAGGCATTGTCCCCGACTTTCGGGAAGTCCAGTTCAGCAGAGGAGTTAGGCTATGACTCCCGCACCAGTTACTTCACCACAGGCTTAGGCAGCTCGAGGTGGGGCACAGGCAGCTATAGGTCGCCCTAGAGGGGGAGGCCGATCAGGCAGCGGCCAAGCCCGATTCTATGATGTTCCTGCCAGGACAGAGGCCGTTACTTCAGATACAAGGATTACATGTATTGTTTCAGTGTGCCACAGAGATGCTTCCACATTATTTGAACCCGGTTCTACTTATTCCTGTGCATCATCCTATTTTGCTCGCTAACTGGATATGCCATGTGAGTCCTTAGTTTCACCTGTTCATGTATCCACGCCGGTGGGCGATACTATTTTTGTGGACCATGTGTATCGGTCGTGTGTAGTGACTATTGGGGGATTTGAGACTAGAGTTGATCTCCTATTGCTTAATATTGTTGATTTCAACGTGATCTTGGGTATGTACTGGTTATCACCCTATCGTGTTATCCTTGACTATCACGCCAAGACGGTGACATTAGCTATGCGAGGTTTGCCGCGATTGGAGTGGAGAGGTACTTTAGATTATGTTCCTAGAAAGGTGGTGTCCTTCCTTAAGGCACAGTGGATGGTCGGTAAGGGATGTGATGCATATCTAGCCTATGTGAGGGATTTCATTGTTGATACTACTACTGTTGAGTCAGTTCCGGTAGTGAGAGATTTTTAAGATATAGTTCCGGCGGATCTTCCGGATATGCCTCATGACAAGGATATCGATTTCGGTATTGATTTGCTACACGTCGCTCAGCCCATTTCTATTCTACCATATCGTATGGCCCCAGAAGAGTTGAAGGAGTTAAAGGAACAGTTGCAAGAGTTGCTTGATAAGGGTTTTATTCGGCCCAGTGTATCGCCTTGGGCTGCTCCAGTCTTGTTTGTAAAGAAGAAGGATGGTTCTATACATATGTGTATTAATTATCGACAGTTGAACAAGGTTACAGTGAAGAACAGGTATCCATTGCCACGCATTGATGACCTATTTGATCAGTTACAAGGTGCCAGAGTGTTCTCAAAAATTGATTTGTCGTCTGGTTATGATCAGCTGAAGATTCGAGATCCGGATATTCCAAAAAATTCTTTCAGGACTCAGTATGGTCATTACGAGTTTTTTGTGATGTCATTTGGACTAACCAACACCCCAGCAATATTCATGCACTTGATAAACAGTGTGTTCCAGCCTTATCTTTACTCATTCGTTATTATATTTATTGATGACATCTTAGTATACTTTCAGAGCCGGAAGGATCCTGAGCAGCACTTGAGAACCGTACTTCAGACCTTGAGAGAAAAGAAGTTATATGCAAAATTTTCAAAGTGTGAATTCTAGCTTGATTTAGTGGGACTTTTGGGTCATATAGTGTCGAGTGAGGGAATCCAGGTAGATCCAAAGAAAATTAAGGCAGTGCATAGTTGGCCTAGATCGTCTTCAGCTACTGAGATTCAGAATTTTCTTGGTTTGGCAGGGTATTATCGCTGATTCGTAGAGGGTTTTTCATCTATTGCTGCACGTATGTCACCGAATTTTGGGAGTTTTGTTATGTTAAGTTGCAGAGTTCTTTTATGATAGTTATTGAGTTATTTAAAAGTTTTGATCATTTTCTCAGTTAAATTCTGCATGTATGTGAGGCTTACCTAGTCTTAGAGACTAGGTGCCATCACGACATCCTACAGAGGGAAATTGGGGTCGTGACACTATTACTTTCTGTCTTTTTACTGTAGGAATAGATAAAGAACCTAGATCTCTATACTATTTGGTGGACTTATAGTTTTTATCAATTGGTATCAGAACGGGTTATTTCTAAATGTTAATACCTAGAAAGGATCTTCATCATTGATGCTCCACAAAACCTTGAGGAAGAATAATCAACCACAAGACCTCCAAGATTCATTGGAAAGTATTATGGATGGTGGAAACTAGAATGCATGACTTCATTATGGTTGAGGACTCCGAGTTGTGGGACATGACTTATTATTGTCCTTTTGTTCCGATGAAAGTTGTTGGAGAGAGAAGAAGGATTGTTCCAAAAACTAGAAAAGAATACAATGATGCTGACCGAAAAGCTGTTAAGAAGAACTTTAAGGCGAAGAAGATTCTTGTTTGTGGTATTGGACCAGATGCGTATAATCGTGTCTCGGCATGTGAATCTGCCAAGAAAATCTGGGAAGCTCTTCAAACTAACCACGGGGGAACTACTTAGGTAAAGCAGTCCAAACTAGATATGCTTACCACTGAGTATGAGCTCTTTAAAATGAAGGAGGATGAGGCCATTCAAGAGATGCATACACGCTTCACCTCCATCATTAATGAGCATCATTCTTTTGGAGAAATTATTCCAACTAACAAGCTGGTCCGGAAGATTCTTAGTGTTCTACCAGGTTCTTGAGAAAGCAAGGTGAATGTCATCACTAAAGCCAAGGACTTGCAGAAGCTGACTATTGATGAGCTAATTGGAAATCTCATAACGTATGAGATGAAGAGAAAGAAGGTCTTGAAAGAAGAGAGCCTAAGAAGAAGAAGAGCCAAGTTCTCAAAGCTGTCAATAGTGACTCTAGCTGTGATGAGTCAAACATGGAGTATCCCACTCGAAGATTCCAAAAGATGGTTCAAAGAAATGGTGGGATTCCAAAGAAAAGAATTTCCAGCAGGAATTCCAATGGAAATTATTGATGTCATAAATGTGGAAATCCTGGTCATTTCATTAAACAATGTACTCTTCATAAGCAGGATCACTACAAAAACAACATTGATAAGGCTGCCAAAAGGAACTCGGTCCCTGACAGGAGGTTCAAAAGAAGAGATGATGCTGAAAACGTGGTGAAGCAAGCTCTGGATGCTTCGGGAGATTCCTCCAGTGAATCTGATGGTGAAGATGACCAATCAGATACATCCATGATGGCTGTTGAAAATGAATCCTCTGAATATGAGCCAATCTTTGCACTCATGGTTAAATCTGATGATGATGAAGACAAGGAGGAAGATGAGGTAAATTTTTTTGATGTTCAAAGAAACTTGAAAACTCACTCTCAAAGAAATTGATGTCATTAGCTAATATGTTGATTGATGCCTATCATAGCCTTATTAATGAGAAAAATGCTTTAACTGACGAAATTGGTGATATAGAATAAGTGACGAGCGAAAACCCGCTTTAACTATTTTTTTAAAAATAGTGCACATTTCTCCTATTGTTTTCAGTTCCACTCAAAAACCCCAACCATGCCTCAACTTAGCTTTTAACAAGCTCATAATAACTACAAGTGCTCAAGAGAGGTAACAAGGTTCAGACATATAATCAATTCAAAAAAGAAAGGTCGGGCTTGTAGTGTGGTTGCCAAAGAAAATAGGATTATAGGCTCAAGGGGGCTAACTAGGATCCACAACAATTAGGCAGGTCACAAGTATAAAATTGTCTCCAAAACGAAACGCCTCTATCACTTCCTAGACTGAACTAGACTTTTATTTCGCTTTGCAAACACATGGAGCAAGTTCTAGACATCGACTGACATGCACAAAATATCACAAAAACCTCACAGACACATTGACACATAACTCACTTAAGATCGGATCCATCCAGACTCTCTAGTCAAAGCAGTTAAGCATAGTCGAGATCAAACAAATTAAGGTACTTATCCACGAGTCAAGAACTAAGACTAGGCATCACAACTAAGGCACTCACCACTCTCAAGGCATACGCAGTCAAGAAAAATTGCTCCCAATTAACATAATGACCTACAAATATATTTATTCCTATAAAAAGAAACAAACTAACTGCATCCGATTCATGTAAAACCTTGGAAAAGAATCGCGGTACAAAACAAATCAAGGGGTAATTATTACACTATCTAAGAAAGTAAAATAAAATTAAAAGATATATTATTGGATTTTTAATGTTTTTGATTTTTTTGTATTTTTTCTCATTCGACTTCAAATCCCTCAAGAAGCCAATCGACGAAATCCATTATCGGGAAGAGTCAAAGCTAAACAATTTACAGGCCAAATAGAATTCAGAGTTACAATTACATGCCAAATTTTCTAACAAAGCAAGAAACAAATCAAACAAAGCCAAATGTCGAACAGAAAATAAACAAATACAAGCAAATAGGAGCACCCCACCCCACACTTAAGAGATTGCATTGTCCCCAATGCAAAACAATAAAAAAGAGTGAAAAAAGTGACTCCCTGAGGCCCTTGTCCTAATCATCATCAGCACCCTCAAAGGGCCGTAAGTACTTCTCATCATCATTAGAGGGAACATAGTTCGCGTCCTCATCCGGTGGCAGTTGTTCTCCCTCGAGCATGACCAACCACTTCTGAGTAACAATAGAGAGGGGATGATCCTATTGCAGCTCCTCCAATTTAGTCTCCCCTCTAGCAGCGCGAAGGTATATAACAGCAAACAACAACTGCGGTGTATCCTCGTCACGAACCAATCTCTGATCCACAGGGACATCAATAACCTGGGGGTCTATCACAGTTGTTACACCAAAGGCATTAATACGCCGCGACATGGGGATCATCCTATCATAATGATACTCCTCCTCCATGCGATACGTCTGCTGCAGCCGAGTGATCATACTCCGGAAATATAGGCGGCGGGCCCCAAATGGAAGCACTCAATCCATGTGCTCCAGCATGATCTTGCCGAGATCGAACTTCATTCTGGTCTAGAAGACATAAATCAGACAGACATTCACCCTTGAGACATCAGTGTCGCTCTAGGTAGGCATCTTGGCATTGATCAGCCGTAGTAGAACCCTAGTTAGACGCTGAAATGTGCTCTCCTTCAAATCCTATTGGTACTCATTAGCATCCCATGTCTATGTGGCAAGAGAGTCAGCTTCACATAGCTTTTGCCGGATATCAGGATAGTTCGGGCGACGAAGAAGCCTCAGAAAAAACTTTTGAGTGTGCTCCGGGAATCCCATAATCTGATTAATTACCTGAGAAGAAAAGGGGATCACCTTGTCTCAAACCTGCACCTCGTACACAACATCCAAACTGGCCTCAAGCTGCCAGTTGGCATAAAACTCCTTCACCAAGTTCACATTCACCGCATCACCATGACGGCACATACTTTCAAAGCCCAGGGCTCGGATGTTACTGTATATCCCCGAGTACTTCCTGGCTAGCTTCCCATCATCTATACCAACCTCAGGGTCCGGGTTCATCGCAGGAACAAAGGTCATGTACCAATGCCCAACATGAGCTGGGATATCCCGAATTCCATACTTGCACCCCAGAACCACATCAGCATCCGGATCAATGTGCTCCATCTCCTCCTCCACTAGGGCAGGGGGTGGTGCTCGCCTACCTCCTCTCCTACTACTAGAGGAAACCCTAGAGAAACCAATGTTAGCATGTTTGTTGGGATGGTGAGACATTGTACCTGTACAAGACGAAAATAATAAGCCACAACACTTAGAACACAAAGCAAGACCAAACAGGGTACCACCCCGCACTTATGTCATTGGCATGTTTACAAGTACAATGTATACTGGGGACTCAGACTACCCCACTAAAAGTACATCACAATTCATCACCAACCCGCCCAACCACCGAACTAATATTACAACAGTAGAACCAACGAGTACACTACACCATTGCAAAATCAAGAAGCTAAACTAGTAACTAAGAAACAAAACTAAGAAGTTATACTAATTTAATACTAACAATATTAAGAAGTTACACTACAAAACTACACAAGTACTTATCATGAATCGAACTTCCTAATTAGCAACTAGTAACACACTATCATGTAGTGATCAAGATTAGCACTCGAGGATAACACGTTATAATTTCACAAAATGAGAACATGACCATCCACCCCACGCTTGTCCTCCAACATCACTTTATTACAAAGCACGTCCCTTCAATTTAGCACAAAAGACGCAATCTATGTCATTAGGGCATTTTAGCAAACACATTGTGGTCACTAAGTTCCAACAATATTTTCAACTCAAAGTGGTTTAGAACCACCACACCAATACACCAATCAACCACCCAATAACAACCAAAACACCACCACATCGTAGAAATTGCACAAAGTGCTCCAATTTCAACAAAGAAAAGCATGAACTTTCGTCTGTAGCACAACACCCACTATAGTTCATCACAAAATTATGCAAATAGTACCAATACCCAGTAAAATCACTCATACCCATAAGGGCCAACTAAATCCCATCATAACCAAGTATAACTTCGGCCAAATTATGAAAGAAATACTATAAAATTAACAAAATAAAATCACCTAGGGTTAGGGAAAACTAAACTAAAACAACATATATTCTAGCCAATCTAAGCCATCATATTTGAGGCACATGTGTGATCTTCTATTGTTGCTCCATTAACAATCTTCTTTTTGTAGAACCAGCTTCAAACATAGTGACTCCCAATGTGGATCCAATACTCTCTTTACTAAGTCTTCTACTGCATCTTCCCAGCAATTACAATCCAAAAAATCATTTGCACATGGTTTACTCTTCAGTTTTCCAGTTGCAACTGCCTTGTCATGTGTTTGATGTCTTGACTATTCTCCATGTGATTTGAATCATTTTATAATCCAGTCACACCCAAATAGACCTTCCATATGTAGTTTTAATTCCAGCACAATACCTGTATTGTCACATAATATCGCAAGAACACACACATCCCCTTAAATCTCTATTATCCAGTATTTGTGCACATATATGAGTGTGCACTGTTTGGTGTGGAATACGTGTGACCTCCAGTAGTAATCTGCTAAAACCTTTGCATGGAATCTAATGTGGGTTGTAGTAGACATAGAATACATTAGGTTTTTCTTCCACAATGCAACCATTGATCCCTCATTTGAATGCCAAAAACACGTACCTCTCATGATTTTCATTGTAAAGATTATGGGTTGTGTTCTTCCCTTGTGTGTTATATAATCAGTTGTCCTTAGTGAATTAATCACACTAATAGTTTGGGATTGTACCCCCAACTGTATGTACCTGTTGATCTGCAGTGCATAATTCCTAAAGCCCATTGCAGTACTGCAACTCCTTAGCCTTTTCCATTGATCTTTCAACTCCATGCTTATGCTTACCATAACTCCTCCTTTAAGGGAATGAGCACTAGGTGCTAATACCACCCATTGAATTCATCGTAAATGGAAAGGCATGGACACAGTAACTTCTCCTGCAAAAAAGTAAACAAAGTTAGTAGAAAAAATAATTAACATGTTCTCCTCCATAAGGATTTAAACATGATTATCTAATGTATTCTCTAGACCCCTACTACACTTTTACTCCTCAATCCTTAGTTTCTGGCAACCTTTACCCTCAAGTAGGGACATTGCAACTTATCCTCATTCACTATCCTTCTTCTTTGTGTATTCAGATGCCAAAATTCATGGCATTCGATAGTACCAACATCAAGAGCATAATTTCTAAGGTGGTCGGCCAATTTTTTCCCCTCTCTATAGATGTGTGATACCTTGGTAATACACCACTCCAGTAGTTTCAGTATCTCCTCCACATGATCAACAATATACCAAGGCGGCTTCCAAGTACCATCAATTATATTCTTGAGGAGCAACAAATCTGTTTGGAGCCATACATGGGTGTAATGGTATAGTCTACAAAACCTCAGTGCCTCCACAATTGTAGTGCTTCTGCTTCAGTATTTGCACCCTCATTGATCTCCCTTCCAAGTGCATATCTCACCTCTCCAACTTCATCCCTCACACAAAATCCAATTGCACTTCTTCCAGGGTTTCCTCTAGATGCACCATCAGTGTTGACTTTAATCCAACCCCCAATTGGTTGTTCCAAAATAACTTTCTCAAACCTCAAATGTGGAGTATAGTTCTCCAACATAGATAAAATATCCTGCCACTTGTGAGGGACATTCAAACCTGACTTTCTTACTTGAACAAGAGCTTGGAGTGTTGAAGACACCTGATAGATCATTCTACTAATCGACATTGCCTCTCTATACTTAAAGTTATTCCTTCTCTTCCATAGTTCCCACACAATACAAGAAGGTAAAGCTTGCATAATTGGTTTAAGTCTAGGAAGTGCCTGGGTAGTCCAACACTTAGTAATTGCTTGATGCATTGCCAGCCCCTTTATTGCTGTTACTGCCCTCGATAAGAAATACTTCCAAACTCTATTAGCAGCATGTGATGTGAAGAACAAATGTACTAGCGTTTCTTTCATAGGTCCAGCCTAACACCAACACCTCGATGGTATGAAATATCCTAACCTTCGCATGAAATCATCTAAAGGCAATTTAGCTTTCCAAACCTTCCACATGAAGAATGAGATTTTGAATGGTAAACCTTTCACCCATATCATCTTGTAAGCTATCCTTGGTTCTTGTCTCCTTCTTAAATACTCCCATGCAGATTTAACACTAAAGTGCCCACGAGTTTCAAGCAACCAATAAGGAATGTCAAGGACATTTTCTATGATTGGAGGCCTAATTTTCTCCATAATATGTAGTGCAAAATCCTCAGGCAGAATCTCTAATAGCCTATCCACATTTCAAGTGCCATCTTCCACCACTTCATATACATTATGAATTGATTCATCTACCCCAAAATTAGGAGGAACAAGGAAGTACAAATCTCCTAAACCCGTCCAGTTGTCAAACCAAAAAAGAGAGGATCCCATTTTTGGATGCCAGGCAATTTGATGCTCAATTATATCCCTAAATTCCAACATTTTCCTCCATACATGTGACACTTATTTCCATGGAGCTATTATTGCATTTAGTGTTTTGCAATACTTCTGGCTCATAAAAGAACTCCAAAGGCTTGACTTTATTCGAAGATTCAACCACAATTTGTAAAATAATGCAATAAATACATCATACAATGATCTAAAGCCTATTCCACCTTCTTCACATGGCATACACAAAGTGTTACAAGATTCCCAATGTCTACTTTTGCCACCAATGGAGCTACTCCAAAAATATTGTGCAAACATCTTATATAGCTTGTTAATAACATAATTAGGAGGATTCACGGCTGAAAGTAAGTGAATGGGCATACTCTGAAGAACATGAGAAATCATAATAGCCCTACCTCTTATAGAAAGAAACTTCCCTTTCCGTGATTGCAATTTATCAAGTACCTTAGTAATGAGGCCTTGATAGTGATCCATTCTTCTCCTAGAGTAAAAGATAGGGCACCCAAGGTATGTAAAAGGGAATTCTTGCCTCCCAATTCCAGTGATCTTCTCCACCTTTGTAACCACCTCCATACTAGTAGAGTGATGCATATAGATTTCTAATTTAGTCTTGTTCACCAATTCGCTGGATGCTACTTCATATGCACTCAATACCCTCCATCACCATTGTAAAGAAGTAACATCTGAGGAAGAGAATATAATGGTGTCATCTGCATATGCTAAGTGGTTGATTTTAGGGCTCCACTTAGGTAAACCAAACCCACAAAAATATAGATTCAAATGCAAAGCATTCAAACCCCTTGACAATGACTCAACAACTAGCATGCAAAGAGTGGGTGACATTGGATCCCCTTATTTGACACCTCTAGTAGATTTGAAGAAACCATGAGGCTGACCATTAACGAGAACTGAATAACAATTGTTTGAAACAATTCCATACACTAACTAATGAATCTCTCACAAAACCCCATCATCCTTAACACCTTAGTCAAAAATATCCAAGAAAGCCTATCATAAGCTTTTGTCATGTCAAGCTTAATTACTATATTAGGTCCAGCTTTTGTTCTTAACCTAATATCAGTAATAATCTCTTGAGTAAGAAGCACATTTTCAACAATGCTCCTCCCTTTCACAAATCCAGCTTGTTCATCAGAAATAAGATTAGGAAGTAGCTCCACTAACCTCTCATGAATCACCCCTAAGATGATTTTGTTGGTGAAATTGCTAAAGCTTATAGGCCTCATATCTGGGAATATTGTCACCTCCTTCTTCTTAGGTAGAAGAACCAGATTTGTATGTGTCACACATTTTGGTAAATCTTGGTCATTGAAGAATGCTCTAACCATATCAAATATATCATCACCAATATTGTCCCAGCAAGAGTGATAAAAACTACCTGTGAATCCATCTGGACCTCGTGCACTCTCTCCATTTAGGCCAAACATAGCTTGTTTGACCTCTTCTTTTGTGGGCTGCCTAATCAAATCTGTATTCTGCTCTATATCAACCATGATAGGAATATGGTCTATGATACCAAATGCTGTAGGAATAACAGTTTCACTAAACTGTTCCTTGAAGAACTTAACAGCTTCCTCAGCCATCTTTTCATCCTCTTCAATCCAGTTACCAAGACTGTTTTGGATCCTCTTGAGCTGCAATATCTTCCTTCGACCATTGACTTGAGCATGAAAGAACTTTGTGTTCCTATCACCATCCTTAAACCAAGCCATACCTAATTTTTGTTTTCAAAATTCTTCCTCCAGTGCAAGGTATCTAATCAGTTCAGCTTGAACTTTTTTGCAATCTCTCCCTATTCAACTGCATAGAATTTGCTTCGAACTGGGCTTCATGTACCATAAAAACTTCCTCCAAACTCGCAATCTTTTGAAATATATCACCATATGTTGCTTTACTCCAAGTTATCAAGGCCTTCTTCAACTTTTTCAATTGCTAGTTGAAGATGATAAATGGATTAACATTAAAATCAGTGTGGTAATTCTCTCTCACCACATCTTTAAACGAATCATACTCGACCCAAAAATTAAGAAATCTAAAAGATTTTTTCACTGGAGCAGCCTCAATATTGCACTTCAATAACATAGGACTATGGTCTGAACTAATCTTGGATAAATGAGTGACTTCCAATCTTGGGAATGTTTGCTGAACTTCCATATTAGCTAGACATCGATCAAGACTTTTGAAGATACAATCTTCTTCTTCCCTCCCATTCCACCAAGTGTAGATGATATTCTTGAAGCCAAGATCAGTTAGGTTGTAAGTGTTAATGCAATGCCTAAAGTTATCTGCCTCATTTAAGGACACTAGCAATCCTCCAATTGTTTTTTCTCATCCCATATCACGTTAAAGTCTCCACCAACAAGCCATGGGATAGTCATGCCTATAGCCATTTCATATAATGAATCCCACAATTCCATTCTCTCAATGGCAGCACATTTAGCATACACCAATGTAAGAATTAGTTCAACTTGAGTTTCAGTGTGGAATAAACTCAATGTCAATTGTTGCACCATATCATAAAGAATAGTAACCTCAAAAACTTCATCAATGAATTTCCAAATCTTGTTTGACACATTTGCAACTGCCTGTGCAAAACCAATCTTTCTTCTATATCTTTCCAATTTTCGAGCTTGTTGCATTGGTTCCATAAGTCCAATGAACTCAAAATGGTGTTCTCAATGCATTGTAATAAGCCTCTCAAAAGCTTTTTTGGTATTCACTGACCTAACATTCCAAATAATTGCAGAAGGGTCAGGCGGTATTTTTAAAATTATTTCTTTAATTATCTGGCCGCGTGTTTACACTATCGCACAGCAAGGGGCGGTGCCCTGTGCGTTGCGGTAGTGGACAAATTCAGAGGGGTGATTATTTCGATAGAGGTTCATGCTTGGCCTAGCGTGGCACAGAGCATGGTGCCCCACGCGGCATGCTAGGCCAAAATTCTTAGAGTTCGACTCTTTTTTCACCTTGTAACCCATAGTTTGCACCCCGACTCTATTTTGTACTTAATTTGTGTCCAATTCTTACTCATACCTATCGAAACAATTATCAAAACTCATAAAATCTAATAATCCTAATCTACAATTATTTAAATTATTCTACAAAGTCAAGAAAAGGGTTAGAAGTAGTTCTGAGTTATAATCGCAGCTTGACTCCGTCACTTAGGCTCATTTGATCACGATGCTAGAGGATTGCTTGTTAAATCCTCTAACAAGATATGGTTTCAACCTATTCCCATGCACCTTAAAGCTCTCATTCTCTTCCTCAGTTTGGATTTCAATGGCGCCATACAGTGAGATATGTTTTATCACATACAGACATGTCCATCTTGACTTAAATTTTTCAGGGAAAAACCTAAGTTTTCTATCGTATAGCAAGACTTTGTCCCCTTCATGAAACTCCTTTGGCTTAATCAGACGATCATGCCACCTCTTTGTCTTCTCCTTAAAAATTTACGCACTTTCATATGCGTCCATTCTAAACTCCTCTAATTTATCTATGCTAACTTGTATTCAACTGCAAGATTAAGATCAAGATTAAGAAACTTAATTTCCCAACAAGCTTTATGTTCTATCTCAACAGGTAGGTGACACATCCCATACAATAATTTGAATGGTGAAGTCCCTATGGTTGTTTTGAATGCAGTTCTTATAAGGCCTCATAAATATTTGGCAAGGAATTTAATTTTTTATGATGCCAAGGTTAGCTAATGTGCCACAACACGAGTTTTTGGAATGTACAATGCATCGTGGAGTTGGTACAAGAATTTATAGAAAATGACAATTCTATGGTCCATTATGCTATCGCAGATCAGTTCCGCTGACCACGAAATGAATCAGAAGCAACTCAAATTTGAGAACCATTTTGTGGCTATTCTGCTGGCCACATAAGCATTTTACTACCGTGAAATTGCATTGCGAAATTGACCGGACCCAACCCGAAATTTGAAAACCAATTTATGGCCATTCTGCTGGCCGCATAAGCATTCTGCTACTGTGAAATTGTATCGCGGAATTGACATACTATTTTGTGGCCATTCTGCTGGCCACATATATGTTTTGCTACCACAGAATTGCACCACATAATTGATATTGGGGGTTATTTTTGGAAATTTTCTTATCCGACCCTATTTTGATATAAGGCCTTAGGGGGTCATTTTATAAGATATAACTTGATATTTTAGAGTGAAATTATCAATTTAGAGAGATAGGGAGAAGCTCTATCAAATTATATTATCCAATTCTTGCTCAAACCTTGGGAATTCAAGAGGGAAACTCACAAGACCTACGTAAATATGGCCTTAACAAGATACTGAATCACAAAACATTGCATATATCTACTCTTTGAATGAGATACATTATTTGTGAAGCCTCTTTATCACAATTCTCTTACTTACAAACTCTTGAGGAATTGAGTTTTATAATGATTTCCTTGGATTGAGTTATAATCTTAGGTTAATACTTTAACTTGCATCTTCCAATTCTTAACAAAGGACTATACCTGATGAATTTCTTATATAACCTTTTGATTCAAATGGATAACATCTGTTAACTTGTGCTTGTGCATGCACCATCATAATGTTTACCTACAGGGTATCGAATCTAATGTAAATCAGCCTAGTGTTGAGATGTTTCCTGAGCCACTCTCTCTCTCCTATGTATGTGGCTCACACGGTTTGAACAGTCACTTTACTCCCTTTGTGAACGTTATCATAAACCTTTTTCACTGTCTAGTAATATAAGAGCATATCTCGGCACTTATCATATGTGTACACGTCAATTGAAATGGTCACTTGTCCGCATAAAGTTTCTCGAAGATTTGAGATTTTCACAAATTCGTCATAGGAAGATCTTTTGTTTGACCATCTCAGTATAACTTCCAATCCACCTAGATCACACCTCAATGAGTAACTCACCTCATTCCTAGTATTGTAGCGGCTCATGACGTGGTCGGGTACTGCAGCTTGAGAGTCGGTATAGCAGAAACGTGTCTAGTTCATAACAAGTGTTCATTTAATCTTTGCACCTCTACAACATGTTCTGACTGTGTTCCTTAGTTAGTAAATTCAGTGTGCTAGTTTCCCCACACTTGTTGGATAACCATGAGATATTGCATCCTGTCATATGTTATTGTAACACTTTCTTTCTCATAGGATCCTTAATAGTCTCTCCGTCAAGACCAAATACACTCTTGGGGTTATCATAGCATCACGTCTACTTTTCATATTTTTTCCATCCTTCATTAGCATCTGGGTACGTTTCAAGTCACAAGACCCGTGGTGAACTAATTATGAACATTCGCAAACCTTCCATGATTATTCTATAGTGCCTCCCTGGGTTCCGATATCTGTGACGCTCGGCTTATAGAATCATTTACTATGCCATTGTCATGTGTGGAGAGTTTACCCTCCTTAACATTCCACATACCTGGGTGGATAGGGGTTTATCATTTTCATTTCTCCCTGAAGAATTATATTAATTATTATATCCTCTCTAACCCATGCATGATTCCACCCCAATATTAAGACATCCTAGATACACAACTTCACTCATGAATGGTTAAAGTTAGATGTTTCAAATTTTTGCACATATCATGAACCTATTAATTTGAAGGACAAGTCTATCGTATCTCTAGTACTCTCATATAGGAGCAACTATCGGGAAGGGTTATGTTGCCGGAGTAATAATCTCACAAGTGCTCAACTTCTTTTTCAACCTTGTGGGCTTGTGGCATAGATTTCTTGTGTCAAATACTGTTAAGAGCGTAACGCAAATTCATGTATTTTGAAATCCCTATCACATTCATGGTGCAAATATCTTCTCGTTTTGAGTTAAACTGATTTTTCCTACACTACAGAAGGCAACTGGTGTCACGTACTTGGCTATTTATCCTTAAGACTTACCATTGCCAAATGTGGCACATGTGGCATAAAAAAATAGTTATTATCCCTTTCATAACTCACCGTCTTCCAAGAATAACTTATGCTAACGTCTTTATCCTCCTGATCATGCCTCCCATATATCACATGTCTAAAACGACAAACTTCTTTTACATCTCAGGATCATGTACATGGTTCCCACATTATCAATGTGTACTAGTTAACTTTGTGCCTCATTTGTCGGATCAACGATGTCATCACAATGATTAACCATCGTAGCACTATAGGTAGTAACCTTAATATCTATTAGGATATAACCTCATGAAATTCCCATGCTCAGCACATTGATGGATTCTTGAATAATTCCAGCTCAAACTCGAAACCTCGTTGTTCCTATTTCTAGTAGATCTCAATGTATTTGTAGTTTCAAACATGTCAAATAAGAAGCATCATTCAATGATCAAACATATTGGGTAGGAAACTCTATGGCCATATTCATTCAATCACATCGTAGAATAAGGAAGGAGAAGGAGGTTAAGGGTCACCAAGAGTTTAATTTGGGTGTTCGACGTAGAGATTTAGAGTTGAAGAAAGTGAACGGGGTATTCTCAAGATTTTCTCCATGAAGATATTATGTGAATTGTTAATGAAGGTAAAGTAGGTGTAGTTCACATTGGGCCTTATGGAATCTTGAAGGAAATAAGCCAAACTATGAGTATGATGTTTCCCCATCATTGTCCTCCATGCACCTGGTGCTTCATGTGTCTATGTCCAAGAAGGTAGTTGGAAATACCTCGTCTATTATTCCGATGGAGGCTATTGAAGGTGAAGTTAATAGGTAATTGGCTTATGAGAGGTACCTAATTGTCATCCTTGTTAGATAAGTCCAGAAGTTAAGATCGCCTCCGTCAAGTGATATGGCGAAGTTCGTGAATCCAAGAGGCCACCTCAAAGGCCGAGGGTATTGTGGAAAGAAAATATTCTTACTTGTTTGTATTGCCAAATGGATGTGGTTCAAAAGGTACTTTCCATGTGTTATGATTTAAATGTGAACAGTTCATGTCAGGATACCACTTTTGATAATGTAAAGCTTGTAATGTTGAGATTAGTGTTATCGATATATATTTTGATGCTTTGTTGAGTTATGGATGTGTTGTTAGAAGTGGTTTTGGTGATTATCTGGCAGGTGAATAGACCCAATTATAGAGGAGACTCTGCCGAAATTTCTAAAAAATTTGGGAGTTAGTCAAAATTTGGGGGCTTGTGATTTGTGAAAGAAGAGATGAGTTATGTTACGTGCTTGGGGCGGACTCTACTCCTCATTCGAGGACAAATGATCCAAAGAAGTGGAGGATGTAAGGCCCCATAAATTTTCGATAAGGAATTTAAGTTTTTATGGTGCCAAGATAAGCTAATGTGCCACGACACGAATATTTGGATTATGCAATGCATCGTGGAGTTGGTAGAAGAATTTGTAGAAAACGACAATTTTATGGTCCATTATGCTATAGCAGATCTGTTCCGCTGACCACAGAATCACCATATAATGAATCAGAATAAACACAAATTTGAAAACTATTTTGTGGCCACTTTGCTGGCCGCATAACCATTCTGCTGGCCACATAACCATTCTTCTACCGCAAAGTTGACCAGACCCAACCCAGAATCTGAAAACTATTTTGTGGCCATTCTACTAGTTGCATAACCATTCTTCTACCACGAAATTGCATTGCGGAATTTACATACCATTTTTTGGCCATTTTGATGGCCACATACCTGCTCTGCTACCACAGAATTGCACCACATAATTGACATCGGGGGTTATTTTGAAAATTTTCTTATCTGACCCTATTTTGATATAAGGTCTTAGGGGGTCATTTTATAAGATATAACTTGATGTTTTAGAGTCAGGGTATCAATTTAGAGAGAGAAGGAGAAGCTCTATCAAATTATATTCTCCAATTCTTTCTCAAACCTTGGGAATTCAAGAGGGAAACTCACAAGACCTACTTACATGGTAAGACTTTATCCATAGATTTTATGAAAAGTTTAATAATGGGTTAAAGTAGTATGTTATCATGGTAGGGATTGTGGGATGGTGACCGGAATCCATAAGCCCTCAATCTCTAATTTGGGAGTATGTGAAGACTAGGAAATGTGATTTTGGTGGGTTTGAAGCAAATGATTGGGCTTGCATGTGACTAATGATGGTTGATGGGTGTTGTAGGAATATTGTATATTAGTTGGCTTCTTGACAATTCATGGTGAGGTAGAGGAATTTCTATTATGGGGCCTTGTAATCGATTTCGCATATTAGTTATTTGATGAAATGTCAAAATGGGATAAATCTAAGAACACCTTCCTAACTATGATTAAATTTGGTTATGTCTCTATAGATTAAGGTTGGTAGGAGTATTGGGACATTGTAGTAATCTAAGAAACGCTCAAGAAATATATGTTGGCTAAACGTCTATCTTAGAATCGAATTCCATGATGTTCCCGTAAGCTTCAATATGGTTGGCTCATATTCCTAATTCTCATGTCCCGAGTTGTTCATAATAAATTCGATTATCCCAAGTAAGCGTTGTGTTGAAAGATGCATATACTCAAAATGTGTACCAATTGCTCCTACCTTATTATGATCTCTTCTAGAATGTGTTAAGTATGGTTTATGTATTAAAATGTTATGGCTTCAACTTGTGTTTCAAATGAAAGTCCATTCTGCTTAACTTGAAAAGAAAACTCAATGTGCCTAAGACTCATATTGCTCATATATATACTTAAAGCCTTGATTTCAAATGCTCTTATTGTTGATAATCTATAAAGATGCATGAAAGTGAAAGAAGTGAGTTGGAGATATAAAGTGTGGCCACCGTTCCAAGATTGAAAGTTATACTTGTGGCCAATAGTGCCAATAAAATGAAATGATGTGTGAATGATTATGAAATAAACCTTGATTTAACTGTTCAGAATTGACTCCAAAAATAGATTTGCCTAAAAGCATATGTACTCAAACCATGTTCAAATGTGGTTGTTTTAAACTAATGCCTATGATTTGAACCACTGTTTCAGTCATAGATCTCAGGATCAACTTTGTAAGTATTTCCAATGTGTTTTGAGTTCTTACATATTCATAAGTTGAAATTGTGTATTGCCCTTTTGGGGAAGAGTATGTCAAGAATAAATGGTATGTCACTCGTTTATGATTTTAACTTGTGCGTCGACTGCGAATCGTTTTGCTCCATTTCTGTGGAAGAAATTCATTGTGTTTAGAGCCTTCATTACTAATGAACTTAGAGTTATAATTTCCAGAATATTCTATATGTTGGTGTTTATCATGATGACCCACGAAAGTAAAAAAAAAATGAAAGTGTGGAATATGAGATACGACCATCGTTCCATTAATGAAGAATCATATGTATGGCCAAGAGAGACAATGAAATAATGACGTTGTGGGTGGTTGAAACTGCTAATAAATCTTTATATGGTGTTATAGTTTATGAGGTGAATGTAATTGTATTTCTGTTTCTTTTGTGTGCAAAATAAAACTATTTTTGGGAGTATCGTTAGTCACCGAGGAAGGGCAGGTTGAAACAACCTAACCCTGAAACTACGCATATTGGTGTAGTTATGATTGAGGGTAAATCCCCGTACTGATATGTTGAGATTGTTTCCGCTTAAATGGGATGGGATTGATGTGTTGAGATTTTTCCCTTAATTGGGATGAGATTACTGCTTGCCTTGGATTGGATGTCGACTCACACAGCACATGTGCAGAGACGACCTAGCCGATCGTGTTAAAATCGGACGCCATGCTACGTACATAGTGGTGTTGTGGTGGGATGTCTTGGGGTGTGACGGCTTAGACGATCGGGCTGAGATTGGACTTCATGCTAAAAGTATGGTGGTATTGTGATTGGATGTCTTTGGGTGAGATGGCTTAGCCGATCGGGCCGTGATTGAACTCCGTGCTAAAAACACGGTGGTATATCGGTGCTAAAGATCTCCCAACCTAAAAATAAATAATGATATTTACTTGGAAAACGTTATCTTCTTCTTAACTTGATGCTTTTATATTGTTTGAGGCTCTCTCTAATCTTATGTCGTTTCTCCCTGTACTGTTACTCAATTCATTGAGAGGGTGTTTAGCCTTAAATACTAGTACTATTCCATATGTACTAACGTCCATTTTATTGGGGGCGTTGCATCTTTAATGGATGCAGGTGGTTCATCAGCATGAAGCTTTGATCCTCGTTAGCAGTTACCCTCTACTCAGCAGGTTTTGATGAACCCTATTCTGTCCCGGGCCTTATGTCACTTGACATGGGACATAGTGTTTTGAGGTATAGCTGGGGCCTTGTCGCCGGCACTTCCATATTACTCTTCTATTGTACTTAAAGGCTCCGTAGACATGTTGTGGGTGGTGTTCGATGTTGGGTACTGAACCAGAAGTGATGGTATTTGGCAAACATGTTTTCTCTCGTAATTAGGAACTTGTGATATTTTAGAAATTGTAAAATGAATCTCTTTTGAGTAATGGAAGAAGAATGTGGAACTCTTTACTCTTCTCATATCTATCTCTTATTACTGATTCTTATATTATTCATGGGTAAGGTTGGGTAGAAGGCATCAAGTAGGCTTGCTTGACCAGGGTATCTCTGTTGAGTGCCGGTTGCGCTCCCCGAGGTCGGGGTGTGACAGTTCCGTATGCCCATAGAGCTTCATCTAATTTTTTACAGACTAATCTTTACGAGAAGTACTAACCGTATTTTCAAGATTCGCTTAAGCTCACGGCTAGCTACTTCAACTTTCCTACTAGTTTGGGCATGGTAAGGGGTTGCGATTTTGTGTGTGACCCCATACTTGGATAGCAATATAGCAAACTGCTTGTTTACAAAGCATGACCCATTGTTACTGATAATCACTCGAGGTGTCCCAAAGCGGGTAAGGATATTCTTCCGTAAATACTCACACACCACCCCGAGCATCATTAATCCTAGTAGGAATTATGTCGACCCATTTAGAGACTTAGTCAACGGCTACTATGATATACTCATAAGAGTGAGACGATGTAAATCGTCCCATGACACTTGTCACATGCAACTACATACGCCCGTACGTCTTTATAAAAAGTAGGTCAATAAAAACCGGCTTACATGAGCTTTGTTGCAGTGCGATTTCCACCATAATATCCTCCAGCTGCTCCATCATGATAATGAGATAGAATGCTTTCTATCTCTCCTTCAAGTACAAATCTTCGAATCACACCATCTACACATAGTTTAAATAAGAAAGGGTCATTCCAAAAATAACTTTTTACCTCACTTTGAAGATTCCTTATTTGATCATGAAAGAGGTCACGCGGCAACCATCTATAGCAAAATAGTTGGCTACATCAGAATATTAGAGCGGTCTTTCGGAGATCACAGCAATAGAGAAAATCTGCTCATCAGGTAACTTTTCCTTATTTCCATTGTCTCAACCGGAGGTCTCTTAAGTCGATATAGATGATCTGCTACTTGATTGTTTGTGCCCTTCCTATATTTGATCTCTAAGTCAAACTTTTGGAGTAACAACACCCACCGCATCAGACGCGGCTTGGACTCCTTCTTACTCAGCAAATATTTCAAGGTTGAGTGATCAGTGTGCACAATCACTTTACTCCCCACAAGATATGATCTAAACTTGTCAAAAGTAAAGACCATAACAACGAATTCTTTCTCAATAGTGGTATAGTTAACTTGAGCATCATTCAACGTCCTGCTTGCATAGTAGATGGGCCTACATATTTTATATTTTCTTTGCCCCAGAACTGCTCCCACAGCTACATCACTAGCAACACACATTATTTCAAATGTCTTTCTCCAATCAAGTGTCACCAAAATAGTAGCACTCACAAGTTTTTTCTTTATCAATTCGAATGCTCTTAAGCATTCCATAGAGAACACAAACTTGACATCCTTTGCTAGCAGTGCGGTCAACGACTTGGTAATGCTGGAAAAGTTTTTGATGAACCTTTTATAGAACCTAACATGTCCCAAGAAACTCTTTATGCTCTTCACAGAAGTTGGTGGAAGAAGACTAGCAATTACATCAACCTTTGCTCTATCAACGTCAATGCCTTGTGAAGTCACTTTGTGGCCAGAATAATTCCCTCTTTCACCATGAAGTGGCACTTCTCCTAGTTAAGAACCGGGTGAGTGGCTTCACAACGTTCAAATAGAAGCTCCATATTTTTCAAACAATCATTAAAACCATCAGCAAATAGAGTAAATCATCCATGAATACCTCTAGACACTTCCCGTTTAGATCGGAGAATATAGACAATATGCACCTCTGAAAAGTGGCCGATGCATTACTCAACCCAAATGGCATTCTCCTGTAAGCAAAAATACCTAACGGGAAAGTGAACGTATTATTCTCAACATCTTCTGGGGCAATGGGTATCTGATTATAGCCTGAGTATCCATCCAAGAAACAATAACAATCATGTCCAGCCACTTTCTCGAGCATCTGATCAATGAAGGGAAGTGGGAAGTAGTCTTTCCTTGTTGCATCATTCAACCTTCTTTAATCAATGTACATTCTCCACCTAGTGACTGTTCTTGTTGGGATCAATTCATTGTCTTCATTCTTCACCACTGTCATGCCCCCTTTCTTAGGTACAACTTGCACTGGACTGATCCATTGGCTATTAGAGATGGGGGAAATCACTCCCACATCTAGCAATTTGATGATCTCCTTGTGCACTACCTCCTCCAGATTTTTATTTAGCTTGCGTTGGGGCTGCACCACTGTCTTACTATTTTCTTCCAGCAGAATGTTGTGCATGCAAATGGCTTGAATGATTCCTTGAATATCATCTATGGTCTAGCCAATGGCCTTCTTGTACTTTCTCAGTAGCTCCACCAGCTTGTGTTCTTGTGTACCTGTCAAGTAAGCAGAAATAATCACAGAAAAATTGTTAATTTCAAGAAAAGCATATTTCAAGTGAGTAAGGAGGACTTTCAATTCCACACTAGGCTTAGAAGCCTCATTATTTAGTTCCTCCTCATCAACCACTTGTACCTAAGTCTCAAGAGCTTCAGCCTCTTTATTTATTTCAAGATATTCATCCTCCACTGTGCTAAACTGAGTAATACATCTCTCTAGAGTATGCAGATGCCTCATCCCTGGGGTATTTCATCATTTTTTTCATATGGAACACTACTTTCTCGTTACATACTCTCAGCATAAGATGCCCCTTATATATATATCAATAATTTCTCTGCCTATACATAGAAAAGGCCTCCCTATAATTAGAGGCACCTCTTTGTTCACCTCCATGTACACCCCCATAAAGTCCACAGGAACACAAACTTGTCCACCCGTTCTAGAATATTCTTAATGATTCATTCATGCAGGATGGAGGTCTGGTGAGCCAGTTGTAGGGACACTAGTATGGATTTGAATAATCCAAGATTACCTTCTAGTTTTCTGAGCACAGACAAAGGCATTAATTTATAGAAGCACCAGAATCGCAGAGGGCCTTGTCGAATTTCTCACTCCCCAACGAGCATGGTATGTTGAAGCTTCCCAGGTCCCCGCACTTTTGAGGATTTTTATTTTACAATATGGCACTACAATGGGCATTCATCTTGACCACTGTTGTCTCCTCTAATTTCCTCTTGCTGGACAAGATTTCCTTCAAGAACTTAGCATAAGTAGGCATCTGAGTGAGAACCTTTATAAAAGGAATGTTCACATAAAGTTGCTTGAGCATCTCCAAGAACCGCCCAAAGCACTTGTCTAATTTTTTCCGCTTCATCTTTTGAGGGAATGGCAGAGCTGGCATGTGTTAACTTTTTCAATCTCCTTTTGTACCCCACTACTCTAGCTTTTCTGTTCTTCACTCTTTTGCTCTTCTAGTGTCTCAGTCTGCTTGTTCACCACATCAGGTCTAGTTTTCACAATTGGGCCAGCTAATGTTTTGCAACTTCTGAATGATACAACTTTGATTGTTTTATTTGGGTTCTTTTTAGTGTCAGAGGGTAGAGTCCCAGGAGCCCTCTTAGACAACAAGTTTGCAATCTGTCCCATCTATATTTCTAACTTTTGAATGACTGCCCCCTGAGTCTCAAATTTCTCATTTGATTTGTTGATGAACGGCTTCATGAGATCTTCCATACTAGATTGATTTGAGTGGTATGGCTGGTATTGCTAGTACTGTTGTCTCGGCTAGTTCAGAAAACCTGGTGGTCCTTGACCCTAGGTTCTAGGATTATTTTGCTGCCACGAGTTCAAACTCCCACTAGGTGAACTCCAATAAAAGTCTTTGTCCCAAGCATTGTAGTTGATCCAACAATGGTGGTTTCCTCTATTATAGTTCCCCACAATGTTAACTTCCTCAGTTGAAGCTTGACACTTATGTGTAGGGTGTCACATTCCACAAAAGTCACATGCTGTTTGGGCTCACTCTGTACCTTGGCTAAGGTCAACTTTGTTATCTATTTGGCCATGGTGTCTAGATGGGCTTGCATTGATATGTTAGAGACCACCTGGTAAACCCCCAACAGATTTGCTTTTGTCATTACTCTTAACAGGCCACTAGTTAGCATCCTCAGAAAATTCATGTAGGATTGAGACCACCTCCTTCGGAGTTTTCTTCATTAATGGACCTCCACATGCAGTACTTAGAGTTCATCGTGAGTAGGGTGTTAGTCCATCCCTAAAGTCCTGGAGTTCCATCCACAATTCGATTCTATTATGCTGACACCTTCTCACTGTCTCCTTGAATCTTTACCAAGCTTCGAAGACTGTTTCAACGTCCTTCTGGCAGAAGTTGTGGATTTCCCTTCTGAATTTTCCTATTTTTGCAGCTGAGAAGTACTTGTCAAGAAACTTTATATCATATCTTTCCATGTCCTGATCGATCCAGTTGGTAAGCTTCGAAGCCAGTGCTTTGCGTGATCCTTCAGCTAAAAAGGGAATCCCCTTAAGTAGACTGCATCTTTGGACACTCTATTTTACTGAAATTTGTTCATGATTTCCTCATAGTCCATCAAGTGAGTGTTCGGATCTTCATACACCTTCCCTCTAAAGACATAATTGTTCTCAATGGTTTAAAGCAAGCCTTGCTTCAACTCAAAATTATTTCCTGCTATGGGTGGAGGTATGACACTTGCTAGTCCCTAATTGTAGGCTGGTCTGGCATAGTCACCTAGTGATCTCCCAAGCTTGGGGGCCACATTTCCGAACTGGTCTTCAACCAGGTTCGATTTAGATTGAATCTTCAACCCCCATCCTCTTCAACAGCCTCATCAACAGCTCTAAGGGTTGCTTCAGCTACTAACCGTCCAGCTTTTTCTCTCTGTTGTGTTGTCTCTCTTGCAACTAAGTCTACCCTATCATCACCACTCTTTGCCATGTGTTCTTGGGATGAAGATTGTCCCAAGAAATATTTGGTAAATCCTCTTTCTTTTATCAATTGTCGCAAGTGTTTCACCAACTCCGGTTCGTAAGGTATCACTTTCTTTGAAGAAGATCGAGTCATACACCAAAGAAGTTAAAATTGTATCCTGAACACAATTGAGAAAACGTGAATATAGTAAAGTAAAATTAGTTCCTGAATTAGTACTAAAAATATTTTAAGCACGATTGATTGCTGATTCCCCGGCAACGACGCCAAAATTGGACGAGCATAAAACACTATACAAAATTATTGCTCACTAGTCAAAGATAGTATAGTTAAATTATCGTCTCCACAGGGATTGGATTTAAATAGTGTTCGAATAATCTTTAGTTAATTACTATCCAGGAAAATTAACACTTGATTGAATGATTATCGACTACGATTAACTACTAAAATTAAGCAATTATCAATTGATCACAAAGGACAACAATTGAGCAACAAAGAAATATCAATGAGAGAAATAAGGGTAATTGACTAGATAGGCGCAAGATAATTGACCCGGGATCCAATTCTTGAATTAGTTTACTCTATAATACTGTTGATTCTCACGAATTCACCAGATAGTTAGATTACACTTGAAGTTAAGCTTCTTGTTTTGATTAAACGTTAAATTTAGTAATTAATTCAATTGAAGCACAGTGACCAATTGCAACGAATAAAATGATGATTTAGTCTAAAGGGTAACTTCTCACAAATATTTCCCTATTTTCTAGCTCGATTAATAATTCAGGAGGCTCTTTCAATTACCTAGTTGAATCGCGAAATTAAACTAGAGTGTAAGATGTAAAGAAATTCAATATAAAGCTCCTCTTTCGATTAAGAAAAATAATAAATAACTTCACATTTCAATTTAGAGCTCCACCAAATAATTCAAACAATTGTCAATAATCGAATCCCTAATCAAGTTATCAATATACCATATCTAGCAACACCCAAGGGAAATTACTCCATAGCAAAGGAAATATTCATCTCAAGAAGGTTTAAAGACATAGAAAACACCAATTCTAATAATTTGGTACAAACTCCCGTATTGAACTGATTGTTGGTTGAAATCTTGATGAATTCTTATGTCTTCTTGCCTTAATTGCTTCATAAATCTTTCATAGGTCAAAAATCCCATAAAAAAGGTGTTTTTGGTGTATTTATACCGTGTAGAAGTGGGTGCGTACAAAACTACTCTTTCTATGTTGAACTAGGACAATACTCTGGGGAAAATGCACAGGCACGCCATGCCTCGCATCTCACCATGCGCCGCCTGTGAGGATTTACAGAGACACATTTCTGACAGACTTATCCTAAGTGCACTACCGCGCCATACCTCGCGGCGCCCCACACAGGACGATAGTGTTTTTTCTTAGAGTGTTTCTTTTTTCTCAATTTTTGTTATCCAAACTTGGTCATCAACCCCCGAACGCGATCCCTATTTAATTCCTCGGGCTTTTACTCATACTTCAAATCTCTAATTTGCTCGATTCGGCTCCAAATAAACTTTTTAACTCATAATCACTTCCTACAAGGTATAAAACAAGTAATAAGTACAATTCACTATCATTTAAGCTCAAACACACGTAAAGTGCATTAATTATAGAGTAAAACATGACTAAAACACAATTTTATAGCCAATCAACAATGAGAGAGGGATGATATGGTAGTTTCCACTGTAGATTTGAAGAAACAAGTGGAAAAATTAACTACAGAAAATACCTTGTTGGAAAACCAAATAAAAAAATCGATGGACACCCCTAAGGGAAAAGAAGTGCCTAGTCAGGATCAACTTGAGCTTGAGAGTGAGCTTAAGAAAATTAAAATGAGTCTTGTTGCTGAGCTAGAAAAGAATAGAAAACTTAAGGAGGACCTAAAAAGGGGTTAAAAATGATCTTGATAAGTCACTCTACTGGGCTTGGTCCTCTGATGTAATTACGTCTATGTACAAGAGTAATGAAGGAGGCAGGCAAGGAATTGGGTTCCAAAAGGCCAAAACCACAATAATCCTCATAGCAAGTATGTAATTGTGGCTGATAATTGGATGTGCACTCATTGTGGTCAGACTGGCCATTACAGGGATTCATGTAAAGTTAAAATTCAGTCTCTGCAGAAAAATAAAATCTTTGTTGAAAAGAAGTCTACTGTTGAGGAACCTGGTTCTCTGAAAAGAAAATATGTGTTGCCTGCATGGGCTAAAAGAAGCTTGATTCACCTATTCTATCATTATAAGCGACCCAAGATGGCTTAGGTTCCTAAGTCTAATCAGTGATTTTGTGTGCAGGCTGGAGTGAGAGGAGGTAGTCAAAATGGTACATGGATAGTAGCTGCTCGAAGCATATGACTGGAAGAATGAATGATTTCCTCTCACTCAAGGCCTTCCAAGGTGAGAATGTGTCTGTTGGAAATGGTAAGAAGGGCTATATTCTTGGTGTTGGCAAAATTGGAAAAACACTCTCCCATACAATTGAGAATGTGCACTATGTGAATTACTTGAAATATAGCCTGTTGAGCGAGTCTCAAATCTGTGACAAGGTAAATAAAGTAAAGTTCTTGTCCAAATCTTGCGCCATCACCGACCTCAAATATGGTGAAGTGGTGTTGATAGCCAAAAGGTTCAAGAACATATATGTTGCAAACTTTGATTTACTGAATGTTGGTGATTTAACATGCCTAAGTGCCATTGATGATGATGTTAAGTTATGGCACAGGCGACTGGGACATGCAAGTTTTACCTTGCTGAACAAATTGGCTATGAAGGATCTGGTTTGTGGGCTACCAAAGATGAAGTTCAAGGATCACAAGGTGTGTGATGCATGTGTAAAAAGGAAGCAGGTCAGGTCTTCTTTTAAACTAAGGAAAGAAGTGAGCACCTTAAGGCCAATTGTTCTTCTTCATATGGATCTTTGTGGACCTATGGGGATTCCTAGTAGAGGAGGAAATAAGTAAAACTTTGTGATTGTGGATGACTATTCCAGATTCATTTGGAAGTTGTTTATAAGAACCAAGGCTGAAATATTTCCAACGTTTGTTGCATTTGTGAAGCAGATTCAAGTGAAACTGGAAAATCACATTGTGAGTATTAGATTCGATCATGGCACTGAATTTGACAATGTCAAGTTCGATGAATTTTATGCTGAAAATAGTATAAGTCATAACATTTTTGCTTCTAGAACACCTCCGCAAAATGGTATTATGTGGAGAGGAAAAATAGGACTTTTGAAGATATGCTAGAAAAATATTGATCGACAGTGGTGTGCCTAAAGGTTTTTGGGTTGAAACATTGAAAACTGCCTGCTACTTGATTAGCAGGTGCATAATCAGGTCCTTGCTTGAGTGTATTTGGATGCCTAAGCTAAACTACTCAATGTGAAAAAATCTAAGCTGACTTACTTGAGTGTATTTGGATGCAAATGTTTTATTCTCAACAATGGTAAGGAGGCTTTGGGAAAATTTGATGCAAAAAGTGATGAGGAAATTTTTCTTGGTTACTCCTCTCAAAGCAAGGCATACAAAGTCTACAACAAAAGAACCCAGTGTGTAGAAGAAAGTGTGCATGTGATCTTTGATGAATCCAGTGGGAAAGGGTCACATAACAAGGAAGCTGAAGATGGAGAATTTTCAAAAGTTCCTGGTGAAGCTATAGATATTGCAAATGGAAAGACTAATCTGATGAGTCAAGTCAAGTAGAGTGATGAAAAAGATGTAGCAGAATCTCCAAATGGCACAGACGAACCTGATCCCTCTATTACCTCTATACAAAGGAGTGGAAGTCATACTTCTGTTGATGTCAATGATGGTTCGAATGTGGAGGAACCTAGTCCCTCGAATCCTAAAGTTCAAGTATCTAACTGGAAGCACAAGAGCTCACATCCCCTTCAAAATGTGATCACTCCCTTAGACTCTGGTATTCAAATTAGATCTAAGACAAGAAACATGTTTGCCTTCTTAGCCTTCCTATATCAAATCGAGCCTAAGAACATCAAGGAAGCATTGAAAGATGATGCCTAGATAGCTGCTATGCAAAAAGAACTCCATCAGTTCGAAAGAAACAAAGTGTGGCACCTGGTCCCTAGACCTTCAAACAGAACTGATTGGAATCGGACGGGTGTATGTGAGTTCTTCGCTTTTGCGATGGATTTCTCGCTTTTGCGGAGCTCGCATTTGCAATCAAGAACAAGCTTGATTAATTTGGAAACAAAACAAGAAATAAAGCATGGTTGGTAGTTCAAGGATACAACCAAGAAGAAGGGATCGACTATGATGATAGTTTTGCTCATGTTGATCAAATGGAAGCAATTAGGATTCTTATTGCTTTTGCATCCCATACGGAATTTAAATTGTCCCAAATGGATATTAAAGTGCCTTTCCAAATGGATATTTGAAGGAGGAAGTATTTGTAAAGCAACCCCCCCGGATTTATAAGTCATGAGCATCCTGAGCATGTTTTCAAGCTTTACATGGCTCTATTTGGTTTGAAGCAAGCCCTTGGACATGGTATGAGAGATTGTCAAAATTTCTTCTTGAGAATGGCTTTACTAGAGGAAAAATTGACAATACTCTATATCTAATGAAAAGAGGGGGAACCCTTTTGATTATGCAAGTTTATGTTGATGATATCATTTTTGGTGAAACTAATGATTCCCTTTGTGAGGAGTTTGCAAAGCTCATGGGAAGTGAATTCGAGATGAGTATGATGGGCGAGCAAATTTCTTCCTTAGGTTACAAGTGAAGAAAACATCAAAAGGCACTATGATCAGTAAACAGAAGTACATCAAGGAACAGCTGAAAAGATTTGAGATGGAGAATTCTAAGACCATTGATACACCTATTGACACTGCTGCCCTATTAGACATGGACGAACCAGGTTCTTCTATCAATGAAACTATGTATAGGGGTATCATTAGATCTCTTCTGTACTTGACTACTAGCAGACCTGATATTGTCTTTAGTGCTGGGTTGTATGTTAAGTTCCAATCAAGCCTAAAAGAATCTCATTTGAAGGCTGCCAATTTTGAGACGATTTTGACTTGATTGGATACGCTGATGTTGATTATGCTGGATACATGGTGGATAGAAAGAGTATAGCTTGAATGGCATATTTTCTAGGATCATTCTTGATCTCAAGGGGTGAAAAGAAACAAAACTTCGTGGCTCTTTCTACTGCTGAAGCTGAGTATGTGGCTGATGCTTCTTGTTGTGCTCAACTACCATAGATCAAGCAACAACTTGAGGATTTTGGTATATTTACTAATTGTGTGTCCTTATTGTGGCTGATGCTTCTTGTTGTGCTCAACTACCATAGATCAAGCAACAACTTGAGGATTTTGGTATATTTACTAATTGTGTGTCCTTATTGTGGCTGATGCTTCTTGTTGTGCTCAACTACCATAGATCAAGCAACAACTTGAGGATTTTGGTATATTTACTAATTGTGTGTCCTTATTGTGGCTGATGCTTCTTGTTGTGCTCAACTACCATAGATCAAGCAACAACTTGAGGATTTTGGTATATTTACTAATTGTGTGTCCTTATTGTGGCTGATGCTTCTTGTTGTGCTCAACTACCATAGATCAAGCAACAACTTGAGGATTTTGGTATATTTACTAATTGTGTGTCCTTATTGTGTGACAATACAAGTGCTCTTAATATGACCAACACAAAAAGACAAAGCACTTTGACGTGAGCCCTCATTTCCTGAGGGATAATGTTGAAAAAGATCTAATTTGTATGAAGTTCTACAATACAGAGGGTCAGGTAGCAGATATATTCACCAAGGTGCTAAGTGGGGAACACTTTGAAAGAAATCGTCTGAAGTTTTGCTTGATCAAGCTCAACTAAGGAACAGTTCCCTCAATGACTAGCTATGTTAAGAAGGAAATGTACAATGCTAAAAAGTGTTTTTGGTGACATCTAACTAAAATATATACTGTTACAGGTATACACACATGGCAGTCTCAGGACAAAATAAGTTAGAATGATGTTGAACATCTGGATGTTTTTTCTCACATTTTCAAACAACCGTTAAGGAACCTGATTTCTATGACTCAGGTTAGTAGTTTCTTCCATACTTATATACTTTTAAACTGCTAGAGTGCCATGTCACTAACTTATTCCCGCCTCTCTCCTAATTTTTGATGTCCCAAATATTATATCTTTTTCTGAACCGACTGTTGCCCCATTTGTTCTTACATCCAATTGTAACCGGTCCTTTTCATCCTTTATAAACCAAATACGCTATCTCTCTCTTCACTCAAACTTAGAAATTCTCTCTCTCTATCTCTCTTTCCGAACTCTCTTCTCCCCGTATCTTCCTAAGCCAAACCCGATCATATCTCAACAAGAATCCAAAATCTCTAAAAATATCGGAAGAAAAGACAACCATGTCGCCTTCTACAACCCCATCTCCATCAGAGTCTAAACCCAATGATTCACCCCCAAAACCCCAAATTCCACAAAGACCAACCCTACTGTCACTCCCTTTAAACCCTCTATTTCTGGTCCCCTACGAAGCCGGAAAAGTCACAACCCTAAAATGTTTGTGTCATCACCCTTTCCTTTTGTTCCGACTAACAAGCCTGACTCAAAGCAAATAGTGTCCATGTCTAGATTTCTTCAAAATACAGAGCAAATTAGAGAATAATATGATGGTGTCGAGGTGACTAGTCAAACTGTCACAAATGAGGAAGTGAGTATGGAGGAACAAGTGGTTTCTGGTGTTGTTGTGGACATGCAAAAATCTGAGGGATATGGAAATAAGGTTGTTGAGGGAGATGTTCAAGATAACCCTACTAAATCAGGTAATCTTCCTTCTTTTCCTACTAGTAAAGGGGTAGAAGACTTGTCTATCGAGTTTGAGGGTAGTTTAAGTGAAAAGGAACAGGGTAGATCGAATATCCTTGAAAGTAAAACTGAAATTGTGGTTGGTTTCGTTCAAGCCTTGAGGGCGAGTGGTAGTTGTGAAGGGAATCAGGGGGAACTGTAGGGTCAGGGGAAACTAGTGAGTCAGGGGGAACTGGTGGATGAGCATGAAACATGGGAACCAACTGAGGGACCTCATCCCCCCACCCAGGGAGAGTCAGAGTCGTCTGTACTCAGAACTGCTCCCACTTGGGATGAGACACCAGGTTCCTTGAGGACTAACCTGGATAACATTGAAACTCCCCAGTTCATGTCCCTCATTCCTGCACCTGTGGAAGTTGTGTATCTTGAGAAGGAACCTAGTCTCCTCAGTCCTTCTCATGAAAGTGATGATGATGATGATGATGATAATTTTGTATTGAGCTTTATAGTGGCAAAGGTTGATGCCCAGAGAAAGAAGCATGTTGCCTACAAACTCCCCACTACAAAGCAACAGAGAAAGGTTTCACTTGGTAGTGCGTTAAAATCAAGTAAAGAGAAGAAGAAAAGAAGAAGGCTAGTGAAGAGTAGGTTGGTAGATGAGAGGAAGTTCCACCAGCTAATGTGGTGGACATTGATGATAAGGAGGAAGTGCCACCAGCTGATGTGGTGGACATTGATGATGAGGAGGAAGTGCCACCAGCTGATGTGGTGAACATTGATGATGAGGAGGCTGGGAAGGAAAAACTGCCTCTTGTAAGAAAGAATTCAAAGTAGAGTACTACTAGTAAGGGAAAAGGAAAGGTGTCCGAGAAAATGAGTCCATGTGAGAATGATGAGGAGGTGGAGAAAGAAAAAGGGGAGAAAAGGCCCCTTAGAAAAGGAAAGTCAGTTCAAGTGAAGAACCCGGTTCCTCCAAAAAACCAAAGGTAGAGTTGTGAGAGTTAGAGAAAATGGCAACTCTCAAAACTCAAAAAGTGTTGTTGGGTCGAGTCTTTGACCCTGAGATTGCTGAGCAGATGGGTATGAAGGAACTTGTGGACATTGTGGAGTTTCAAAAGTGGAGTCATTGTTTTACTCCCCAAGTCCAAAAGTTTATTAGGATGAGGTGAGGATTTTCTATGCTGGTCTATTTGTTGTGGATGAGGATACATTGTGTTTGAATGTCAATGGGAAAGAGTTCATCCTCGATAAAGAAACGCTTGGGAAAATCCTTTGAGTGCCAAAAGATGGGCTGGGAACAGTTGAGAGAACTGCATCATCTACTTTCATGAAGCTGATTGTGAAAATGGAGGACACTTTGTCAGGGCTAAGGGTGTATAAGAAAGAACTTAAGCCAGAGTATTAGCTTATGTTCAAAATGGTGAACAAAGTATTCCTGCCTCACTCTGAGAGGAGGTCTATTGCTTCCATCTTGGACATAGTTCTCATTGAGGAACTATCTTCTTAGACATCCATCGGCCTTCCTAGACTCGTGATTAAGCATATGATGAAAGTGAAAAACATTAGGGATGGCAAACATGGTCTTTCGTATGGGTTCTTCCTCACAAGAGTCTTTGAGAACTTTGATATCATGTTGGGAAAAGCAAATGTGGTAACTGGGAAGCAAATGTTCACTATAAGAAACCTGGAAGAATGTGAATGTGTGCTAAAGAGAAGATGAGTAGGTAACATTTCAACCATCTTCAATATGATTGAGGCTCAAGAAACAACAACTGCAGAGATTAAGCGACTACAAGCTGAAAATGCTATCTTGAGGTCCAAGCTCACTCAAAAAAGCATGGAACCTGGTTCCAGTGGTCACCTGGAGGAGGAGAATTCTTGGTTGAAGGCTGAGAATGAAAGGTTGAGGACCGGAAAGAGCAGATGATTATTGATCAGCGATTGTGAATGAAAGAATGGACAAGCTCTTCAAGACTTTTGCTCCTTAATCCTTTTTCTCCTGCCCAGTGATCCCATATTAACCCCTTTTCAATCCCATCCAACTCATGTTCTCTTTTGATCTTGTTGTTTAATGACTTTGGCATTTTGGTTGTTAATATTGCTGAACTTCTTTTTACTTGTGCTAATTCTATTATTTTTTTCAATGATGCCAAAAGGGGGGAAGATCATGTTGATTATGCTGAATTGTGATAGGGATACAGTATGTTATGCTTCGTAGGAGGAACAATTAACATGTTGATTTTAGGCCTGATCCATAGGGGAACATGCGAAAATCTGATTCTCAGGGGGAATATCAATTTTGAGTTTGTCATCATCAAAACGGGAGAAATTAATAAGTTATGATATTTTGGATTTTGATAATTTGTCAAACTTTATTGAGGAAACAGATAGGAATCATATGCGTTTAGTTTCTTTGGGCTTGTTGTGATATGTTCTGATGTCTGGCTATTTGTTCTCAAGGAACCAGATAAGGGACCATATGCGATCAGTTCCCAGCCATCGGACAGTTGACCCTACAGTTGTAAAAGCGGTCCTGTTGTACCGACTGGCGACAGTGCACCGACACAACCACTCCTTCTAGAGGCCAAGGCAGAAGATGTATTATCTCTATCTATTCGCATTCTCTCTCAGATATATAGAACATGATACAAGATTTGTCCTAACACTTGTAAATTTGAAAAACGCATTCTCTCAAGTGCTGGCCCCCACCATTCTCCAGGTGCATTCAACAACAAAGCTGCTACAAACACAAGGACCAGATCCCGACACTGAAGATGTCTTAAATCCTTAAGTTTGTTGTTTCTTTGTCTTTTATTCTTTACTTGTATTCCTACACGGCTTTCGAGAAGTACTTTAGTAGGACAATATTCAACCATTGTTGTTTTGGTTGTGTTGACTAGAGTTAGTCAAAGTGTGTTGCTTTGTAATAGAGTTGTTACAAAGAGCTTGCAATAGAGTTATTGTAAGAGGCAAGGGTTTAAAAGTTTAATTCTTAGATGGCAATGGGTTGTAAAATGAAGTTTGCTTAATTTAGTGGAGTTGAAATCCTATTAGGGTGGGTCGTAGTTTTTAATCCCTTGATCAAGGAGTTTTTCACGTAAATATTATGTGTCCTTTACTTTCTGTCTATTTACTGTGAGAACAAATAGAGAACCTGGCTTTCTATACTGTTTGGTGGACTCTTAATTTCTATCAGAAATTATGCATAAAGAAGGAAAATGCAAACATGGAAGCAAAGTAAGAACTAGAGGACAAAACCTATTTGTGCTTTGCATTTTACAAACAAAGGTCTAAAGTATATTTATTACTAAGTAAATGACAAAGATAAAAGACTATGAAATTAGGGTAAACAATTCAAAAAATATTGGCTTTTGAGAGTTTTAGTTTGAGAATTTACTATGAGTTAAGGTTTAGATATTGAAGTTTTAAAAAAGGATTTCTTACGTAATGTTAGCTCAAATTTAAAAAATTCTCGGGCCTTATGCTCCAAATGAACACCCAGAACATTGGAGTTTACGCCTAGGCGAACGCCGAGAAGATTGGGGCGTACGCCCATGGTACTTACGTCCCATCAGCACGCTTTAGTGCATTTTTTATATGCCTCGCCCAGAGTTCTCCTCCGGGCTCACCCAAAAAAATTCTTTTAAAATACTTCTCCTAGCTTGGTAATGTGTAGTATTATTAGCCAAGAATGGAAAATTCATTAACACGTTTAAAATGCAAAGCCCTCATTTTCTGAGGGGTGTTTAATAGGTCAATTGGGTACAATTTTTAAAATTTTGAATTTGGCACTTTTGATTTTTAAAATTATTATACCAAAACTATACCTAATTAAATTTCAAACTTCTCTCTTTTTGCTTCAATTTGTTCGATTTGAGTGTACACCACAACAAAATGAGCCACTGATAGAGGTCATCATATTATTCTTTAAGCACATTGCTAAATAAAAGGGAGGTATTAAATTTAATATGGTCACATGTATTCAGTAATAAACACGCCAGATAGACGTTGTCATAATAGAAAAGAATTTTTGTGTTAGATATTTATTCGAGAAATCCACATGGAAGAACATAACATGACACACAACGTGAACATAGATAACATGGCGGACATGATGATGCGGCACGCCATCAATCATATTAACTAGTGGTTGCTTATTAGTAAAAGCCAGGGCGAAGCTAAAGGGAGGCAACGAGTTCAATTGAATCTCTTCCGTCAGAAAATTATATATAATGAATATAATAAAAAAATAAAGTTTTTTGATTTTGAACTATTGAATCCCCACGAGATAAGAGAAAATTATCGTTTCAGAGGTAAAGTTGGTTTAAACTATTTAAGATCACATATTTAAATCCTAGATGTAATTCCTAATAGTTTTTAATCTCTTTTATAAGTGTCTATCTCCGCCCTCAGTATTGTCACACTCCTAAAAAATATTTCCTCTGTTTCAATTTATGTGAAATTTTTTTTTTTAGTCCGTGCCAAAAAGAATGATCTCTTTCCTTATTTGGAAATAATTTACCTTTATGCGATGATTTATAGCCACACAAAATATATTTGCTTCATTTTACACCACAAATTCAATAATCTTTTCTCTTTTCTTAAACTCCGTAACAAGTCAAATGGGTTCACATAAATTAAAACGGAGGTAGTATATGTTATGGATTATTGTGAATTAAAAACAAAATTCATTTAAGTGACAATTTAAAATAGAAATTATTTTATTGTTCAATGTCACCACTTGAAATTTGATTTTTCTTTTTTTTTATGTTCCAAGTCACCTTTTATTTGAATCTTCATTCAAAGAAAGATTTGACTTTTTATTATTAATCTCGAAAATAAAGTTAGAGTAAGAAATTCTGTTGACCGAAGTAAAATTTCGGAGTTCTAACACGATCGCTTTCATTGACTAAAATTAACTTGGATTAATTTGGATAAAGCTTTATTTTATTAATTTTTATGTTTTACCTATCCGCTTTTAATTCTTGATTATTAAAAATATTAAAAAATATTTTAAATAATCAAATCTCAAAACCATATGCAAGCATGATCGAAACAAAATTTATTATCTTTTTCACAGCGGCGCTATTATTATCTTTTTCACAGCGGCGCTAAGCAAGCGAATTACTACTGACAATGGATTATTATCACATTATTACTTTTGTAAGAATTACATTTGAGAAAATTTATTTTAGAATTTATTAAAAAGTCAACTATCACGCTACGCAAGCGAATCCGCAATTGTGACAAGGAATTAATTAAGTTAGAAATTAATTAAAGTTATAGGATATGAAATGCAATTATTGAATTAATTTATTGAATGTTAAATATCAAGCGACTCAAGCGAGTCCCAAAATGAAAAAGTTAAAGCGTGCCTACTATTTACCTAGTGATCAATTAAAATAAATAAGTTATCAAAAAAAGATTAAAAGTTTACTTTTATTGGATATTGAAAGAAACCTGATTTTTAATCATTTGGGCCAGCTAATGGTTCTCTTAAAAATGGGCCAATTGAAATACTCAATCATTTTTACATGATATGAGCTTTATTAGCCAACAGACTGCTGAGATTTAATTGGCCCAACACTCTTCTCAATTTCTGAATTCTAGTAACACAAACCAATTACTTTGAGGCCCACGTCTGATTTAACTTCAAAAAAGGGAATCTTACATAAATGTCTCAAGCTTACCAACACCTAGCCATTAATCATAGACTTACCTAAACTAGCCAAACACATATAAAAACTACAAACCCAAATAAATAAGGTTCTTTCTCTCCAAAAATCGCACGCAAAAGATCTTCTTCCATATTTTTAAGCGTGATCATCAATAATAGATGCAAGATGAATAAAAATTCATGGATGAGGTAGCAAACAAGGTGATGAAATATAAAATATATATATACAAGATTCAGAAAAAACTAAATAAAAAATAACATTTTTCAATGGATATGGTTGAAATTCATTGAAAATATATAAACGAGTCAATATACAAATATTGAGGAAGATTGGAGGTGATTTGGATTTTTGATATCAAAATTTGTAGTTAAAATCGAGTTTAAAAAATTCTTTTGCGACACATGTATCACACACAGGTATATATGGATATAGTATATATGGATATACGTGTGATACACATTTGATACAAATATGATACATATGTGATACACAAATGATAAACAATATAATACACATAAAAAAAATTCATGTTTCATCTTTTACTTCGAATTTTCAATTCAAACTACCTCAAAACTCCGCCAAATCATCCCAAAATTGAGATTCAAACTTCTTAAGATGTACTCAATCTATTCTAATAATACACATTCAAAAGAGAGCAAAACTTTAACCTTCTTTTGCTACAAATAGCTAATTGGCTAATATTGGTAATATTTGGTTAATATTAGTAATATTTAATGAATCGGCCAATTGTTGTAATTAGCTACCTATAAATGGACATAATTGATAGTTTCCCTTAAAAAAAAGCAAATGATCCATATCTCTACCTTTTAAATGGATAAGTAATACTTACTACTAAACTAAAGAAAACTTTGAAAAAAAAACTATCACTGAGCAAAACACAAGAATAATAATAGTTTTAGGCTAATAAATTAAAATACATGGATAGATCTCCTTTTACTTAACAAATTGTTACTACCCAAACTAAACCACCCAACTCATCTGCTAAAAGAGAAAATGCATATTCACTTACTAAGATTATATACTTGACTAATTAGTTCACTCCAACACTCAAAAGTCGAACTTAATGTACTATGCTAAAATCTATTAACCTTCAAACACCTCTTTTTATATCGTGCTTACTCTAACTAATTTAACTTGAACATTGGTCAATTTTCGTTTAGCTCTAGTATCCGAACAGTGATGGCATGAGCCTCCCAGAAACACCTAACAGTAGTACATGCTTATAAACACCTCCTCTTTCGAGAATTAGACAAAGTAATCATGTCAAAACAATAATGGCTAGTATGTGATCTTTTCCGTGACTAAACGAGATTAACAGAGTGCTTCGACTGACATTTAAGGAAGAATAAAAACTTCAAGCTATCAGTTACATATTCACATACTTGAGCCATACATAAAAACGTTAAAGCACTTAAACAAACTCATAAAATGAAATCAAGTGCATCCCAGCAATCTAAACAGATTCAAATCTTCAGTTATTGCTAAACAAAATCTGCATTACAAGTTTTTAAGAGTTACCTATATTGTAGAAAATCGCAAATACAGCAATAAGAACTGAAGGTCAGCAAAATGAACTGTGTAAAAGGCCTACAAACAGTAACTGACCAGCAGCTTATGATCCAAAACTTAACCCAGAAATTTCAGCAAAACAAGCAAGGAAAAAACTAGTGAACTGACTTAAGAACCTTTCTTTTGTACAGTTTTTGTTCTCCGAATACTCACTTAAAAGCCCTCAAATTTTAGCTTACTTTTCTTATGTTCAACTGATCTTTTTCTCTCTTCTAAGTTGTGTTTTTGCTTAGAGTGTGAGATGTTAAGTGTAGAATGTCTTCCACTGTGATGGAGAGTGTCTAATTGAGTGAGAGGGAGTAGGAAAAGCAAGCACCTTTGGACAGATTTTGGTTCACCAAAAATCTATCCAAAAGACTTACTTTTCATCAAAAAGCTGTCCAAGGACTGTCCAAATAGGAGAAAGGACAATCTTTTACACTAAATTCAGACACAAAAGGAGTAGTTGTACTCTTAGCATGATTGAAATAGTAGAAAGAAACTACTATGTACCTTTAACTGATTAATCCTCTATCACCCTTCCTTCATTATTTCTGCTCAATTCAAAATCATATAGCCAAACAACTAAAAGACTATACTTTACCAATTTGAACATATAAGAGCCACAAAAAGACTAACATGATTTGCAAAATACTTAACTAATCAGTCAACGAACGATACTAAATAGCTAACTTAAGAGAAACAAGTGCTAATTACATCAACTAGTTCGAATTGATTTATCACGATCAAGCATAGAACCAAACAACGCTACTAGTTGCAAGCTAACAGAGGTGAACGGAAAGTACAATAAATGATACAATTAACGCTAGATTACGTTGTTTGAACAAATTAACACACGATTAAACTAAAAGCAAAAATCATAAATGAATAAGAACCAAACCAAAAGAAAACGAGACACCACTTCAATTCTACGCTAAAACTAAAATACAAAGCAAGAACAGAAGTTTAAGATAAAAATATTCTTTTTTTAAAAAAAAGGAAAAGGGATTAGGGAATACCATAAGCTCGGTTCTGCAACGAGGCAGCCGACTCGAGCACATTTTTCTTTGAGATAAAATGCCACTGTAATTTCCTTGGCACGCGGCCATTGAAACTAGCATTTTTATCTCGAAGAAAAACGTGCCTAGGTCTAGAAGATGGCTTCGGACAGTGGGGTCATCCGGCAGTGAAGGTGGTGTGACGGTAGTGGTGGTCGTCGGAGTCGGACGGTAGTGGATAGACTTTCGGGATGAAACCAAGGGTAAAGGGTAGACCTCAAAGAGACCTACCCGTTTATGCTTGTATCATAGGGTAAAGATGGTTCAACCTTGATGAAACTCAAAAAGAGAAGAAGGCTAGGGCTTCGGATTTGGGTAGATCTATGGAGATTTGGAGGATATGAGGCTTGGATTCATGGAGAGGAGGTTGAGAGGAAGAAGTGGTGAAAATATAGGGTGGTTTGGACCAACACCGGCAGCGGCTCACGGTGGTGGCAGTGGCGGAACGGCTGCGGCCCAAAGAGTGAGGAGAGAGGAGAAAGGGAGAGGGGAGAAAGGGAGAGAGTAAAAGGGGAAATAGGGTAAAATTTCATGGTTTGGGCGGTTTAAATACCGGAGTGGAGGATTGATTTCTAGACATAGGATTGGACCAAAATGGGTGGCTGAGATTGAATCTCAGCCACTTAACCAAACAGCGCCATTTTTGGCACGTCTAGTTGGGGCCTGATGGCTGGGCGGGTTGGAAGCAATTGGGCCACTGGCTTGGTCCGATTTGTAGCCCATTTTCAATAAAAATTCAATTGGCCCAATTCTCATAACTCTAACAGATGCACAACTAAAAAGAAAATATTCTTGGTATATACAACTTAAAGATGCAAACTAGAATGCTCAAATAAAAGATAAAAGAAATATTTTTTGATATTTTTATGAAATAAAATGCAAACAAAAATGCACACAAGTATGAGAAAATCAATTACAACGAAGCGAAGATTGTTCTAAAATTATCTTCTCTTTTTAGGTGATAAAAGGGGTGCAAAAATTAGGTATCCACAAGTATAAGGTAATCAAATTTTTGTTTGATAAATCAGTTTTGTGATCTTTGTAGATATTATTCCATCCTTGTGAGGTTCAGAATTTCTTCCCCTTTTACTTCAGAGTGCATTATTCTTTTTTCTCCTCCTGTGTCAAAAGTAATAAATTTATACTAAAAATTTAAACATCTTAACATAAAGAGGAATCCATTCACAGAAATTTTGACCTTAGTTCAGTGTCTTCGATTTTTGAAAGTATATGGCGGAGGCACAAGTCGAGCTACCGATTCAGCTGAACCCAGTAGGTTTTGCTTAACCAGTGTATTTCGTGTTTAAAATTTATTAAATATGTACAATTATTAATTTAAAATACATTCATCAACATTTAAAGTCGTCGTTCTAAAATTCATACCATAAGATTGAAATCAAGTCTCCACGGTTGTATATTATAGCTATAGTTAATCCGTTTTCAAAAGTGCAATCAAACACTGATCAATTTTTTCTTTTATTTTATTTATATAGATTCTTTATTCAACCAAGAAAAGCCCCTCCCCTTATTTTCCTTCTCTTCCCATTTCTGAGCCAATATGCATTTGAAGAGGGGAAAAAAAAAGGATAGGGAGGGAGGTTAATGAAACCTAAAACAACTAACAAGAAAAGAAAAAAATAGCTCTCTATTTGTATACACACACTTGACAACAATTGATCGATAACTTTATCTTAAGGGTGCTGTTACACCTCTCTTTTCTTCACTAAAAAACTTTAACTCCCAATCATTTTCTCGTCCTATATATATATATATATATATATATATGTTCTTCACCACTTTTTTCATCAACTTCAAACACCCATTTGTTTTTTTCACTCAATTTCACTTTACCCCTATTTTTTTCTCCTCTTTGATGACCATGACTATGACTTCCTAATCTGCTTCTTTCTATCATAGTAACCTCTAAACCTTTACCTATAGGATGCTTAGCTGAAAATATTTTAACCTCGTTCTCCACTTTTTTCATTTTTCCTCTAACCCTTTTTCTCCCTTCTACATTATTTGTGACTACAACTGATCTTTCGGGATTAACATCGAGTTTTTCGATCAACATATCGTAGTTTTTAGTCTTGCAATCGACGAGAGAGAAATCGATGTTCTCGTAGTTAGGCAAGACATCAACAAGGTCCCCTGTCTTGAATTCTACCATGTCATTTAGCCCTGTTTCTTCAATCACTTTCTGCGTCTTGTCCAATTTTTGCTCCGGAATAATGCAGTCGACTTTACCTGTCAAAAATAAAATTAAGTAAATAAAAGTATAGTTTGTCTAACGGCTTAAACTTTTAGATGAGATGAACATATATTTCGAATATTTGCCTCCTATTTGACGAGCAACAACGGCTAAGGCCACAATCTGTAATTATGACCAATATTTTGGCTAATGGAGTCCATCTCACATAAGCATAAGCATCTTTGCAAAGTGTAGACTTTGTTGGCAATATTCTTTGGGACCCAAAAATATTGCATTGTGTGTTGGACATCATTTGCACAAGTTGTATCTCTTCTTTTACACCTAAGAGGCCAAGACTTTTTTGCCTATAAAAGGGAAGGCCATTAGTTCATTTTAGACACACCAACAAGACTTGAGTCTTCATTTTTTATTTCTTCCTTTCTTCCTTTATTAAGAGTGTTTTGTATGAGAGTTAAGTGTTGGGAATCACTTGTGTGAACCCTTTCTTTGGAGTGATCTTGTGAGGTTATTCCCTTAGGGTATTTGGGATTAATTAGAGTATTTACTCTAATTTTATGCTCTCTTTTGTACTCTTATTGTTATAGTAAATTGCTCTTCTCCGCTTGTGGATGTAGGTCACTTTGACCGAACCACATTAAATTTGTGTCTTCTTTATCTACTTTAATTGTCGTTGTTATCAACTTTCATTGTCTTTGTTATTACCATTATACCGTTGTTTGGCTATATTCCGCACCCGGGTTCCCGATCCTAACAAATTGGTATCAGAGCCGGATCTAACCGGGTTAGTTTCAATAGCCAAAATGACTCTAATAAAGATCTATGTTGAAAAATTTGACCGAAGTACAAACTTCGGAATGTGACAATTAAAGATGGAAGCTATCCTAATTCAAAATGGCTTAGACTTGGCGTTGCAAGAAAAGGAGAAGAAGGCGGATAAAATGACGGACGAGGAGTTTGCCATCATAGACAAAAAAGCAAAAGCATGTATCATTTTAAATCTCTCAAATGAGTTTTTACGTGAAGTTTCTGTAGAAACCACAGATAAAGGCATGCGGGAAAAATTTAAAACCTTATATATGAAGAGCACTGTGGAAAATAGACTTTACCTGAAGCAGAAGCTTTATACAATTCGTATGGGTGAAGGTACCTCTATTCTCTCTCATCTTGATACTTTCGATTCTATTTTTATGGATTTGATTAATTTAGATGCTGAAATTAAAGATGAGGATCAAGCCGTATTACTGCTTTGTTCTATACCTNTGTTACTGCTTTGTTCTCTACCCCCATCTTTTAAGCATATAAGAGATACTATGCTTTATGCAAAGGATAATATCTCTTATAAGGATATTAAATCTATCTTAAAATCAAAAGAACAGATAGATAGTGATATTACTGAGGAAGCTAGTGGAACTCAAGCGGAAGTTGGCTTGTTTGTTAGGGGCAAATCCGACTCCATATCCAGATACAATAATTTAAGGTATCGCTATTGTCATAAGAAAGGTCACAATATCTCCGAATGCTATAAGCTGAAAAATAAAGAAAAGCATAAGGAAAGGAAAAATGAGCACAAAAATACTGACACTGCCGAAGCAAGTGTAGCTGCTGATGAGATTGAGGGAATTATGTTTTTAGCAACTAATAATAGTTTTAAATCTAACAATGAGTGAATTTTAGATTCGGTTTGTTCTTATCATATGTGTCACAATCGGTATTTATTTACCACATATGAATCTATTGGAGGTGGAGTTGTCTTGATGGGCAACAATGCTGACTGCAAAGTTTTTGGAAAAGGTACAGTCTGAATCAAAATGCACGATGGTGTGGTGAGAATTCTCAATGATGTTAGACATGTTCCTGACTTGAAGAAAAATCTCATCTCTTTGGGCACTCTAGAATCTTTTGGGTGCAAGTACACAGGTGAAGGTGGAGTTCTGAAAGTTTCTCATGGTGCTCTTGTGATCATGAAAGCACACAGATCTGGTTCATTGTATACTTTATTGGAATCCACTGTTATAGGCCTTACTACAGTTTCGGTATCAGACAACTTGTCTGATTTTGATGGCATTAAATTTTGACATATGCCCATTGGGGCTTTTGCGGAGAAGGTTGAAAAAATTTATTAAATCAGCCAAAATTAGTCCAAGGTGGAGATTTATAATTATGACCAATATTTTGGCTAATGGAGTCCATCTCACATAAGCATAAGCATCTTTGCAAAGTGTAGACTTTGTTGGCAATATTCTTTGGGACCCAAAAATATTGCATTGCGTGTTGGACATCATTTGCACAAGTTGTATCTCTTCTTTTATACCTAAGAGGCCAAGACTTTTTTGCCTATAAAAGGGAAGGCCATTAGTTCATTTTAGACACACCAACAAGACTTGAGTCTTCATTTTTTGTTTCTTCCTTTCTTCCTTTATTAAGATTGTTTTGTATGAGAGTTAAGTGTTAGGAAGCACTTGTGTGAACCCTTTCTTTGGAGTGATCTTGTGAGGTTATTCCCTTAGGGTATTTGGGATTAATTAGAGTATTTACTCTAATTTTGTACTCTCTTTTGTACTCTTATTGCTATAGTAAATTGCTCCTCTCCGCTTGTGGACGTAGATCACTTTGACCGAACCACGTTAAATTTGTGTCTTCTTTATCTACTTTAATTGTCGTTGTTATCAACTTTCATTGTCTTTGTTATTGCCATTATACCATTGTTTGGCTATATTCCGCACTACCCGGGTTCCCGATCCAAACAAAGTCGATGGAGAGAATTCAGAGGTGACTTCTACCATTAATTTGGCACTCATCCCGGCTGCTAGTGCTGATATGAACTCGTTACTCTCGGGTTCTTGTGTTCCGCAAGATTTGCAATTCTGATTGTTTTTGCTACACTGCATGGAATAAAAGGGAAATTAAACAGTCAATTTCATATTTTTTGATACTCAGTTAGAAATTCAAGTAGTCGCATATATGCAGCGACGGATCTAGAGTATTGGGAACCAAGTAACTTTTGCATAGACTCTGTATTTCTATTAAGAAATCCTCTAAATATTTATAAATATATAATTGTGAACCCAATTATTATTATATATTAATATAAAATTACCGTAGAACCCATAAATTTCAAATTCTGAATCCGCCTTACATATATGCATTATGCCACGACTGTTCTCAATGCTAGAACTATGGCCATGTGAACTATTAGAAGCAAATCACAGTAATAATATTCTTTTTAGTTTACAGCGCCAGCCATGCAGTTATTTGTGATGTATTTTTCTGTGTGCACAATGCAGAATATATTAATTAAAGGTTTTATTAATACATCTGAGTATATTAAATTTTGTGCGTGCATGTGATATCATCTCTTTTAATTCAAAGGCTCTGAATCCCAAAGATGCATTCATGTCTTTGGATTAAAATTGCTTAGGGATGGCAATGGGGGCAGAGGCAAACGTAGGGCAGGCCAGGGCCTTAATGGTGCAGGACGGGGCAATACTTAAACGGGGCAAGACAGAGTAGGGCGGGTCAAAACACTTTTTCAAATTTTTTTAAATAGATAGTTGCAAAATGAAAAACAAATTACAAAATGAAAGAGAGTCTTAAACAGGGCAGCGCCCAAGGCAGGGCAAAAACTTGAAAAAAATGCTAAATAAGGCCGGACAAGGAGGGCCAAAAGCTTAACATGTCACAGCTTGCCGTGCCATATCACGTCGTGCCCTACCCAATTGACATCCCTAAACTTGCTATAGAGCTCCAAAGATAAACCACCGCTCAAAAAATCATGCCAGACAAATTCCAAGATTACTAACCTCCCCCTCTTCAAAGAAAAGGAGAAGGTGGAAAAGAGAAACAAAAAATAGGAATAAACCATGAAGTAGGAAATGGTTCCGAACATTACAAAAATATTGGCATTAATGTTACATAAATATAACTCGTTGTTCAAAAAACTATTTACAGATCTTGGAACTTCTTGTAAAGCTTGTTGAAAATTTGTTGTCGGACTTAATTAATCACCCTTTCCTATTCAATCATAATGGCTTTGTTTTTAAATTTTCTAATTGATCTCAAGTCTTACAAGTTGAATTAATTCAATTAAATTTGATGCTAAATGGGGGAACATGCCAGTTTTAGGGTGTCAAGATATGCATTGGCAGCACATTTTGGGGACCATTCCATTCTCAAAAGCTGGACGTTTCAATCTGGAAAAAAACAATTAGGAAAAATTCTATTATTACCCTCTTCTAAAGCTTGAGATCCTGTCGATGATATTCTTCTTCTTCTATATCGTATTATTATTTGAAGGGTTTATTTTTTCTTCAATAATTGTTTTGTTTGAATGGGGGTATTTAAGAAGGCTCACAAATTAAACGAGTAAAAAAACCGACGTTCAATGTCAATTTACCCGTATTTTAAGGATTGCCCACTTTGACCAAATTGACTGACGATAGATATCTTACGCGGTATTTAATCACTCCTGTTTTACTACCTGACGGTAGATATCTAAACCTAAATATTAGAAAGAATGAAGTGTCCAGTATAAGTAAGACAAAAGTCAAGCAAAAATTTGCATTCAGCATGTTTGATACGACGAATGTCATTTTTTTGTCATCATAAGTTGGTAATTTGAAAATTACTTTTTGACAAATATCTATATATATTGTTATTTGTTACCATATCGAATAGTGTTATGATGAATTTTTAAAAAATTTAAAACTGATGATAATATTTAAATATTGATTTGTGCAAATGATTTGAAAATAAGAGTTAAAAGAAAGTTAAATTCCCACTTCTTAAGTGACATGAAGTCATTTTCCATTTCTGATAAATGATAACCATGCATCATAAATAATTTTCTCAGAGATTAAGACTTTGATAATATGGCAGATCTAGAAGGATCTTCTTCTGTGTATACCTCTTGTTCTTTAATTTCTCCTATTAGTTCTCTTCATCGCATAAGCAATTGCAATAATTTCTTTTAATTCTTCAGGTTTATTTTGTTTGGTGGGTCATTATTCCCGTTAAGTAGTGTTACTGATAAAGAAATTAAATGAATCTTCATTCTAGTTCAATCTTAAAAGTTAGCTCATGATATAAAGATCACCCAAGCCATATAAAAGAACTATTCGTCCCTTTTAACCACCAATGTGGGACTCCCAACACCCTTCGATGATTCAGGACTGAACATTTAGAGTATGGACAATATAATACAGGAGCCCAACATCGAAAATTTAAAATTGGGTTAAGTCTTGCTCTGATAACACATCAAATCTATATTGTGTGGCTACCAGAAAATTCTATTAGCCCTATTTTTTGCACGTTAACCCAAAATATCCATAGGATTAAGTATAATAAGAAATCATAACCATTGACGTAACTATTACCATTTGAACTAGAATCTCTCATATTACAATATAGTTTTTTCATATGTAGCGTCACATCTTACCAAATTTTTTTTTATTTATTATACACGCTTTACAACCGAAGTTTATTCCTTTCCATCCCATTTCAAGAATATTTTTTATTTTTCAAAACCCGCTTACCCGTAGTAATTACTCACCTCTTTCTTTCTCTGTCTTTTTCTTCTTTTTCATTTTTCTTTCTTCGGCTATTTCTCTGTTTTCTTCATTCTTCTTTCTTTTTCTATTTCTTATTTCATATATGGATTTCTTTCTCTTTGTTTTTGACTTCATACTTATTGTTTGAGCTAGAAAAGTTACCAGAATCTCAGTTGAAGCCTTAAAAGAGATTTCTTTGTTTAATGTTGCGGTGAATGATACTGGACTGACATAGTATAAGAGGTGAGATTTTTTGGTCAAGCTTTATATATTTCTAATGGTATTTTATTGGTTGTTATGGTAATATTTGTGAGGATATGAGTTTTATGGTAGCTTGCAGTTCTTTTTTGTAGGTGGTTACTTCGTCTCCTCCTCTTCTGCTTCTTCTGCTTCTCCTTCTCCTTCTCCTCCTCCTCATCCACCTCCTTCTTTTTCGGAATCGTAATGGTGTTCTGTGAGTAAAGATCGTTTGAAATTTGTATATACATTGTATCCTAAATTTGGCAGTACATGCATTATATTCCTAACGTGTTTGTGTATCCAGAGTGTATATTAAGTGTATCACAAGTATGTTTGTGTATCATAAGTGTATAGTCTGTTATACAATGTAAAAATTATATATATACCGCCTTCTATTTCTCCTTTTCCTTCTCCTTCTTCCTTCTCTATTTCTTCCTCTTTTTGTGGCATGGGTATCTATGCTTATGGAATTTCATCCTTTTTCTTTTTATTTTATTTTATAGATTTGATAAATTAAAATTTCAAAAAAATGTTTCGGTTTCTATGCAAAAGATAAATTTTAGATTCAAGCGTTTTGATATTCGTGGGAAATATCTTTTTATTTTCTTTCAGCTTTAAATCATATATTACATTTTATGGTTCATACCCTTTGGGTGTGTCACACCTCTTTTTTTCACCTTAACTCATTTAAAATAATAAATTAATTTTTTAAAGTTCAAAAGGGTTTTCAATTCAAAGTGACAAAATTTGTGTTTCAAAGTATTTTAAGAGTTGTCACTTGACATTTAATTTCGGTGTGTCAAATCAACGTTTTTTAAAAAGAATAATTATTTGCCTTTAAAACAAATTTTGACTTTAAAACATAATCTTCACCAGAAATTCTAAGTAAGGGGGTTCATTTGATTCGAGAAGAATGTATTAGGCATTCCCCATGTCCTATAACTTGTACGGTTGCATACTTGATCCAATTGACTTTAATGAATACTCGAATTGAGATAAAACAAACAAGAATACAAAATAAACACACAAGGAAGTTCGAGGTTGTCTCACCTAAATAAAGGCAAAGGAAGGGGGAAAAAAGAAAGAAAAAATGTATTAAAGGTCTTAAACAAATCTATACTATGCTTCTTCCACAGTGTTCATCATGGCCTCCAATTATATACTTCTTCGGGGTATTCCCTTGGGTAAAATCTTTACAGATTCTTCGGGGATTCCCCGGATAACATAATTAACTAAAAGGGACAACCTCTCGCCTCCAAAAAACTAAAATGTCTTAGGCTTGCCTACCCAAGTGTGGTCGGCCTCAACAAGCTACCGGCGGACAAAGTAAAAATAAAAATAAAGTAGAACTAAATAAGAAAAGTCTTATCAATGCTCATTTCCTTTTTAATTCTGTTAAGTCCCAAATCCCATGGTCCATAGCTATATCCAACATTCAAACAGTCATAACAAATCTAGATAAGATGAACATACAACCCAGTGAGCATCCAAACCAACAAAAGAAAGATAAAATTACAAAGAAGAGCCAAGAATAGTAAAGTAAAGAAACTGAAGCTATCTGAACAGTCGTTTAAGGATGTCCTACATCACCCCATGCCTTGGTCAAATTCTATCCGTTCTTAAAGTTTACTCTTAACTTACAACTTTGGCTTAATCTCTAGAAGAAACTGATATTATGAGAAAGCAATTCTTTTTTTTTATTTCACACCCAAATTGGAGTTAATAAAGAATTCGAAAAGGGCTAACGAAAACCTTTAATCAATCACAATAGAAAGAACTCTAAATAACTAAAGAGAAATGAAAACAACATGGTGGGAATTTAATTTGAGCACTCAACTCATTCAAATCGGGACATTATTTTAATGCTAAAAAGAAAAACTTATAAGATAACCTTAGCTCAAATAATTGTTAAAACATGCTTCAAGATGTTTAATTAAACAGTGAATCCAAAGAGCAGCACGTAAGTCTTTCAATAATAAATAATTTTCATCATTCCCGTTCTTTTTTTCACTTAGAAAACTCTAAAAAGACTGAAAAATCAGTTGTGAACTCCAATTTAAACAGGCAAAAAGAAAAGTATAGGAGTCACCATTTAAGGAACAAAACTATTTTTCAAGTCCAAATTCTTTTGTTGACAGAACATCTACTAAAGCATGACTAACTGAGGTTAAGGGAACAAACCGAGAGAAGGACATTTCACTTGATTTCTTTTACCTAAATTATTTATGGAAATCAATCATTTACCTAAACAATTTATACTCCCAAATCCTACCCATCCTTAAACGGCTCTTCTTAAGCTTTTCATAACCGCAAAAATTAAAATAAGTAGTGGAGTAAAGAAGTGAACCTGTTTAAACAAAATTTCTTTAATAAAAGCAGACGAAATCAACAATTACAAACTTGGCTCCAAAACTCGGCAAGGAATGACAGCAACTAACCCGCACCGGAATTGCGGACGGGAATCATGAACCAATATCGAACGGCAGCTTCAATATGCAACGGACTCAAACCACCCTCAAATTCAATAAACTCCATTTTTTGAAAGTAAAAAACCGAAATCAAATAGAATAAACAGAGGTGTATTTTTCTTGTATTGTTTTTTCGATTTTCTAAAATCTAAAAGAGGAATATTGTTTTTTAAACCCTAGCTTTTTTCATTGCTCTCCAGAATCGTCCCCTGTAGAAACCGAAAATAGGAGAATATATAGAAGCCTCGGAGATTCTCTCCTTCCTCTCCAAGAAATTATCCCAAAATTCCTGTTTTTCAGATTTTCTTTTAAAAGATAATTGTTTTATGAATGAAAAGCGTGGATTCGGTTTCACCCTAATCCGACCGCTCCCATTGTCTAAAGGAAATCAAAAACGCATGAGTGAGGTTGAAGAATCTTCGGTGTTAGAGGTTCGTTAAGGTTCGGGGTGACGTGGAAAGAAGGAGAGATGAGAGGAGGGGACCATAGAGACTCGGGTGAGTGAACTCGCCAGTTTGGATGAGTTTTTGATACAAATATTAGCCATTAGCTTTCGAAAATTAGTTGCACGCGTTTTGGCGGAAAAATTAGTTATTGTTTGTATCACACGCTTAGCATGTTTGTATTTCCTTTTCTTTTTATTTAAGCATTTTAGTTTCATTACAATCTTATTAATAGGAGATACACAAAATATAAAGGCACCGAGATTGATATATTAATTGGACTCCTCTTTTTCTCCTCTTTTTCTCTCTATATTCTGCTTCCTCCTCGACCAACTCTTCTGTTCTTATCTCATTTCTGTTACTAGTTCACTCTTCTAATGAAGTGATACCTCAATTTGGTATCAATTGGTATCAGATCTCGATAGACGATGGGACCACGCATAACTGTCGATGTAGTAACTAGCAATCAACCCATGGATTTGTAGGAGCAATATGAAGATCTAGCAGCTCAACAGCTAGATCTAAGGGCAGAAATGGCTCAAACACGGTAGGAACTCTGGGATGACTTGGATAAATGCCATGTTGAGCTGTCCATATGGTAAGTTCTCTAAAATATTCCTTTGATAGTTTGAAATTGAGCCAGCAATCGAAGGACAATGCTTCTACTTCGACTGCTAGGGATAAGGTGTTACAATCAGGGCAAGGTATCTTAGGTCCTAATCCTTATTGTGGTAACACAAATTGAGGTCATAATCTAATTTTTCCTAGTTTCAATGGGAAAATTTTGAAAACCTGGTTATATAGGATTGAGCAATATTTTGTAGAAGATGACACTCCGCTCAATCAGAGAGTGAGACTAGTAGCTATGAACCTCGATGATGAGGCCTTAGCTTGGCATCAAGCATATCTCAAATGTCAGAATGTACCTGTGTTACCCTCTTGGGATGAGTATATTACTGAACTAAACGAAGTAATTACTGGCGATTTCTCTGATCATATGCTAGAGTTGAAACAGTTGAAACAAACAGGATATGTTAGGGAATTTCAATTTGCTTTTAATAGACTGGTAGCTCAATGTAACTTAACTGTTGAGCAAGCTATCTCTTGCTTCCTTGGTGGTTTGAAAGAGGAAATGGTGAATCATATTATGATGCATGATCCTAACACTTTAGCTAAAACTTGCAGGCTAGCTAGGCTAGTTGAGGCCGCTTTAGCTGCTAATGCCAGAGCTCATAAATACACTTCAGTTGGTTACTCTGATGCTAGGAGGATTCCTTATGATAATCAAGTCCCTAAACCTCATTCCTATCCAGCAGTTAGTCATACACCTCGACTGACATTACCTGCTGCTAACACTGTTGTGGTACCTAGGCATAGGAGGACTATTTCCCCAACTGAGATGCAGGCAAAAAGGGCCCAGAGATTATGTTATTTTTGTGATGAAAAATATACTGCAGGCCACAAATGCAACCTTCCCAAATAATTGTTTGTCTTAGAGCTTGAAAGACATGATACCTTACATACAGAAGAAGGAGACAATACTTCTGAAGTTGAGAAATCTCATGAGGAGTGGACTGTTGCTAAAGAAGGACATCCTCACATTTCACTATGTGCATTAGCTGGTATTCAAGGAGCACAAACCATTCATGTTATAGGCTATAGTGATAAAAAATTCATTCAGATTCTCTTAGATGCTGGTAACACCCATAAATTTATAGATTCAACAGCTGCAAAGAAGCTAGGTTGTTATGTTACTCCTACTGTGCTAAGCTATGTCATCTTGGGCAACAACAATCTTGAAGCCACTTCTGGAGTGGTAAAGGATTTTAAGTAGATGTTGGAGGGTACTACATATGTATCAGACCTCATAGTCTTTCTTGTTGGTAAATATGATTTGGTTTTAGGAGCCTTGTGGATGAAGACCTTAGGTCCAGTCATAATAGACTATTCAGCCTTAACTATGACTTTTAACTACTAAGGCAAACAACATTTCTTGAAGGGAGTTTCAGAAGATTGTAAGCTTTCTAGTTCTAAGGCTGTCAATAAGTATCAAGGTGATAATGCTTAGTTGTATATGCCACAAGTGCTGCTTGAAGCTCCATTACCTGCTTATGGAGATGATGGGCTTTTCCTTTTCCTACACTTACCTAAAGATGAGCCAATGCCACAGTCACTCAGAGACTTATTAACAACCTATAAGTAGGTGTTCTCAGAGCCTACTGCACTACCTCCCCAAAGGGGTGCATTTGACCATAGGATCCCATTGCAGCCTAGTACCAAACCAATCAACATCAGGCCTTATAGATATTCTTCTATGACAAAGGATATCATTGAGAAGTTGGTAAAGGAGATGCTACAGGAAGGGGTCATCCATTACCGTAACAACCCTTTCTCTTTACCTGTGGTGGTGGTAGGTAAGAAAGATAGAACTTGGAGATTATGTGTGGACTACAGGGACCTAAACGAGTGTACTATTAAAGATAAATTCCCTATTCCTATTATTGATGACTTGGTGGATGAGTTATTAGGGGCTTCTATCCTTTCTAAGATTGATCTCAGATCTAGTTATCACCAGATCAAGATGGTTCCTGAAGATGTCCCTAAGACAACATTCAAAACTCACATAGGACACTATGAGTATTTGGTCATGCCTTTTGGCTTGACCAATGCTCCTTCCATTTTCCAGTGCTTAATGAACCATGTCTTCAGAAGCTTCTCAGAAGATTTATGCTTGTTTTCTTTGATGATATTCTATTCTACAGTGTGAATTTGCAAGATCATCTTCTTTATTTACAGCAGGTTTTTGACATTATGATGCAGAACATTTTATTGGCCAAGAATTCTAAATGTGTTTTTGGTGTGCCAAGTGTGAAATATCTAGGCCACTTTATTTTTGCACAAGGATTTGCTACTGACCCAAAGAAGATAGAGGTGGTGCAGCACTGTAATGACCCGACTGGTCGTTTTGAGCACTTGCACTTTTTCTCGGTAGTTTGAGGGTACGAGTATCCCCACATGATGTATTATGTGATGAACCGATAGGTCATCTTATGTTTTAGAGCCTAATTCTGTATTTCTAAGTCTTAAATGCCTCATCTTATCTCTCCTCGATTTGCATACACAGTCCGGATATTTTTTCCAAAAGCTTTTATGTTAAACACTAAACAAATATGAAATCTTTGCCTTAAAACCTATTTGAGTTGACTTTGGTCAACGTTTTGAGTAAACTAACTCAGATCTATATTTTGATGGTCATGATGGGTCCATATCGTGATTTGGGACTTGGGCGTATGCCCGGAATCGAATTCGGAAGTCCCTAGCTCGAGTTATCGAATTTTGTTGAAATTTAAAAGTTTAAAGATTAATGCATCTAATGGTTTGATCGATATTTGAAATTATTGATATCGGGTCCATATTTTAGTTTCGGAACCGGGTATAGGCTCATTTTTATATTTATGACTTGTCTGTCAAATTTAGTGAGAAAAAGAGTTGGTTTGACATGATTCGGACGTCCGATTGTTGAAATAGAAGTTTTAAAGTTTTCTTGAAACTTTCTTTTGATTTGGTGCTTAATTCGTAGTTTTAGGTGTTATCTTGGCGATTTGGTCGCGCGAGCAAGTTCATATAATGTTTTTATACTTGTGTGCATATTTGGTTTAGAGCCCCGAGGGCTCGGGTGAGTTTCAGATTGGATCCGGAATAATTTTTTCATGATTTTGAGTGCTGGTACTGGTGTCATAGCACTTGCGATGTTTTTGTCGCAAATGCGACTATCGCAATTGCAAAGCAACCTCGCATTTGCGAATCTGGGCTGCTGGAGAAAGGACTCGCATTTGCGAAGAATTCTCCGCTTTTGTGAAGCCTGTTGAGTTTGCATTTGCGGACTCAGTATCTATTTGCGATAAAGGCCTGGGCGGGGTTAGTTCGCTTTTGCGAAGGACCAGTGTTCACATTTGCGATCTTTTTAGTCGCATTTGCGAAGGCAAAAGAGAATTTCAAAACGTCGATTTTGCGATTAGTTGTTCGCATTTGTGATGTTCATATTTGCGAAACCCATGTCGCAAATGCGACATCTGCAGCATGCATATAGCTGAGAATTCCGAGACTTAGCTTCATTTTTGTTATATTTTGAACCCTAGCTTCGATGAGAGGCGATTTTGTGAAGGGATTCTCATACCAAATCATTGGGTAAGTGACTCTAATCAATTATCAACTATATTTCATGATTTTACATAAGATTTAACATCAAATTCATGAAATCTAGGGAAAAATTTGGGGATTTTGTCAAAACTTTGAAAAATGAAAATTTGGGATTTAAGAGTCGAATAGGACTCGGATTTGGAAACAAAATACATATTTAGACTCGTGAGGCTATGAGTAGTCAAGACCTACCCTTGGACCCGGGTTTTGACAGGGCGGGCCCGGGGGTTGACTTTTGTTGACGTTTTAGAAATTGTATAAAAATAACAGCTTTATTAATTGAAATTATTTTCTTTTGCATTGTGTAATGTATTTAAGTCGTCTTTGGCTAGATTGAGTCGAGCGGAGGTGAATTTGTAAAGGAAAAATCTAAATTGAGTATTGAGTTAGCCTAATTAAGGTAAGTGTCTTGCCTAACTTTGTTGAGAAAAGTTTTCCTACTATTTGACATTGTTTGCTACATGCGAGGGTGATACATATATGAGGTGACGAGCATATATGCATGTGCCAGGGTTAACCATGCTCAGGGGTAAATTATGTTATAAATAATGTCTTGTAGAATCACGTGACCTTCTTGCCTTATGCCTTACTTGACTCCTAGATACAAAGAACATAGTATTAAATGTTAGAAACTAAGACTTAGCTTATTATAACTTGATCAAATTTGATGGAATTCTGAGAATTCATTGGTATGTTTAATTCGGTCATCAATATGTATAATCATTAATACATTGCTACGGCCGATACCCTTGAGATACTAGATTTTATACTTGTGTTGTAGATTATTTGTGAGATTTGTTGGAATACTTGAATAATAAGGTTCTTGCGGGTTTATTAAACTATTATTAGCTTGAAAAGTTGTGATTGAAATTCATTTGGAATATTCATTTAAACACTCTCCTTGACGTTATTTATGCTTCCTGCCTTGTTTATCATTGGTATACATATGCTTGGTAAGGAAGAGGGTAAAGCACGAAGGGTGATGTCGTGCCTTTGTTTATACATTATCATGTGAGGGAAAGTGTAAAGCACGAAGGGTGATATCGTGCCATATTATTGAGAGTAAAAGCACGACGGGTGATGCCGTGTCGTTTCATTTATATTATCATGTTTTTAATTATCATGAGTTCATGGCACGATGGGTGTTTCCGTGCAGGTGAGGACAAGGTACATGCATTATATTATGATATCTTTCCTTTGTGTATACGTTCATGCCGTTACATTGAGCTGTTAATTTTATATTTATGGTTCCTATGTGACTTGTCGTTAATGCCCTGTTCTTGTTCTTTATCTTATTTGTTATTGTGTCACTCATGCCTTCTACTTACTAAACTTGCAATACCATGCCTACTTCCTACTGTCATGATTATATCTTTGTCGTATCTATTTTGGTTGCACTTAGTACATGTCTTCTACCGTGTTAGTCATTCATGCTTCTACTTGTTAACGCATAAAGATTATGTGTTCCCCTATTATTCGTTATATTTGTATTTATGCCTCCACCATGCAAATTAGTTGAAGATACATTCCTTTTCCTGATTGTTGTCATCACCTCTATGCTTTCCGCCTAGTATGTTACTGATGCCCTTAAGTACATTCTCGCTCATTTTTGCTATTTGCGTATTTCCTACTTTGCCATTACTCTTATCAGCATTTCTACCATCCAGTTGAAACTGCTGTATGTATTTTTGGTGAGGATGATATAAATGCATGAAGGGTGTTTCCATGCAATTGACTTGATATCAGAGTATATTACTCACGTTATGAAAGTTATTGCATGACTATTGTGGTTTATTGGTTTCGCTCTATGGAAAAGATTGGCTGAGATATTGGAAACTGTTGAATTATGATCTCTTCTAGTACTCTGTTATTATTCTACATTCGTTTCGTGTACTCTATCCTCTTATACTGTAGTATAGTTCTATTGCTAGATTTCGGTACAAATTTTTATTAGTGAGAATATTTTTACTAAAAGCCTCGTCACTATTTCGACGAGGTTAGACAAAATACTTACTGGGTACATGGGGTCGATTCTACTCATACTACACTTCTGCACCTTGCATGCAGACTTTTGGAGCGGAGCTGCTGGTGATGTCGGGAGCTGTCACGACCAAATTTCCCCTCCGTATGACATCGTGACGGCACCTAGTCTCTATGATTAGGTAAGCCTGACATTTTGCGGAATAAATGAAATGAAAATATAAATTTAACAACGAACTGTAGCAATAACACTATAATTGAATACCATGCCATTTGGCATGTACAATAACCAACTCCTCAATATATTACACAGCATTCCCAAAACCCAGAACATCGTGAATCACAAAGTACACGAGGAAAATCTAGTGTTTCTATACATCAGAGTCTATCAAAGGAAAATACAGAAGATAATGGACATGTGGAAGAGTATAAGGGACTCCGAGGTCTGCGGACGCGACAAGTATATCTTGAAGTCTCCAAAACTATCCCGGCTCACTGATAGTGCGGCTGATAAGGAGTACCTCGATCTGCACACGAAAAACATGTGCAAAAGAGTAGCATGAGTACACCACAATCGGTACGCAGTAAGTGCCAAGCCTAACCTCGGTCGAGTAGTGACGAAGTCAGTTCAGGGCCGTACTGGTATATATATAATAACACAAGATATGATGAAATACCGCAGTAAAATAAAGACTGAAATTTAACAAGAATGAAATCATAGAAGACAACAGCTCAGTATACAGAGATAACAACAGGGGGTTTCCCGAGATACCATCTCGTAGTCCCAACGTAAATGTGCAGAACATGGGGATCTCCCGCAATACGGTTATATAGTCCCAAAGTAAATATGCAGTACAGGAGAATCTCCCGGAATACCATTTCATAGTCCCAAAGTAAATATGCAGTACATGGGGATCTCCCGGAATACCGTTCCATAATCCCAAAGTAAATATGCAGTACAGGGGGATCTCCCGGAATACCGTTCCGTAGACCCAAAGTAAATATACAGCCAAACAATAGAATTTAATAGTTACGACACGAAATTCTACAGTTCAACCTAAGTACCAGTTAAGGAAAGACAAGAAAATTCACTAAACATGTTGCACGTAGTTCAAGTAAATAGTTAAGGTAAGTAGGCATGCTATTCTAGTCTAGCCGGATGTAACACACGCTGATGGAACTCAAATAAGAAGGAAGTCAGGTTATTACTTAGTAGAACAAAATAGGGTTTTTACACAATTAGCCAGTGTACATACTCGTCACCTCACGTACACGGCACTCATATATCAAAAATAGTACAAATCCTATGGGGAGTTCCCCCACATAAAGTTAGGTAAGCCACTTACCTCGAACCAAACTCAACCAATCAGTAAGAATGCCTTTTCCACGAATATCCGACTCTGAATGGCTCGAATATAGCCAAAATAATTCGATACAATCAATAAAAATTATAGGAATCAATTTCATAAGAAAATACTACATTTTTCAATAAAAATTCAAAATTAACTCAAAANACTCTCGTCACCTCGTACGTACGTAGCCCCCGTAATTTAGCAAAAATATATTTAATTTAATCACCTATGGGGTAAATTTCCCCCTCACAAGATTAGGCAAGAGACTTATCTGGTCTTGCTCCAATTAATCCACTATAAGGCCTTTTCCACGATTATCCAACTCTGTCTGGCTCGAATCTATCAATAATTCGATACAATCAATAAAAATTATAGGAATCAATTTCATAAGAAAATACTACATTTTTCAATAAAAATTCAAAATTAACTCAAAAATCGTCTGTGGGGCCCACGTCTCAGAATCCAGCGAAACTCACAAAATTTGATAACTCATTCAATTGCGAGTCCAACCATACCAGTTTCACTCAAATCCGACTCTGAATCGACACCGGAATCTCAAAATTTCGTTTCTATGAGATTTGTAAAATTTTCCCAAATTTCCATCTCAACACACTAATTAAATGGAGAAAACAATGATATATTCGTGTATATTGACCAAATCCGAGTTAGAATCACTTACCCCAATATTGTTTCTAGAAAATCTATCAAAATCATCTCTCCTCAAGCTCCAATTCTGTCCAGGCAACTGTCACGACCCAAAATCCCACCACAGGCGTCGTGATGTCACCTAGTCTCTAACACTAGGTAAGCCGATTTCTATTACATTTTGAAGCCATTTTTTTTGAATTAAAATCTAACAGCGAAAATAATTACAATACACAACCTCCCAAGACTGGTAGTACTGAGTCACAAACTCTAACTGAATACACGGAATGATCATGAGGACCGAATATACAATACTGTTTGATTACAAATTAATAGTACAATGAAATGAAAAGACTACAAGGGACTGCGACGGCCAAGCAGCTCTACATTGAATCCTTATGATCGCGCTTTAACTCTGCTAAAGTCCGATATCTTCAATACCTGGCTCTGCACAAAAATATGCAGAAGTATAGTATGAGTACGCCACGGTCGGTACCCAGTAAGTATCAAGACTAACCTCAATAGAGTAGAGATGCGGTACAGTCAAGACACTCACTAGTCTAATAACCCGTGCAATATAATATACAAAATAATAGGAAGCAAATAACAATAGGACAACATGGAACAACCAGTGATATGCACAACAGACAACAAGAATACCATTAATATCACTCAACAATTAATAAACACAAGTACACCCAATTAAATCAAGTTCTTCAAATAAATATCTTTCATGTATAATTCTTCTAGATAACTCTCTTATAATTTTCTCAAATAATTATTTTTCAAATATAAAATTCTTTCAATAAATATCTTCAATTATAATTCCATAAATAAATATCTTTCAAATACAATTCTTTCATATTGTCACACCTCCTTTTTCCCGAAGGGGATAAGGAATACGGAGTTTTTCCAATTAAAGTGATATTAATCGAAATGAGATTATTTATTAAAAACAGAGTCTCCACTTGGAATAAGTTATGGTATCCCAAGTCAGCGGTTTATTTTAAATCTCAAATCGAGGAAATTTGACTCCATTTATGGTCTGCGAACACAGGAGAACGGGTAAGAAATTCTGTTAACCCGGGAGAAGGTGTGAGGCACTCCCGAGTTCCGTGGTTTTAGCACGGTCGCTTAACAATTAATACTTGGCGTAATTATCTGATTTATTACATATTTAAAACCTATTGTGCATTTTTATTTTTTAACCGCTTTTAATTATTTATGGAATTATTTCTGGAACAAGTCACGATGTCGTACACTTGTCATTTTGGCATACATCGCAAATCGCGCCACATGAAATGCACCCGCGATTTACGACATGCTTATTTTTATTATCGTTTGAAGTTATGGTCGGGTCACATGAAATGCATACCCGAATTGGGGATTACGTATCATAACTATGCCACGGGAACCGTACCCATAGTCACGACAATTTATTTAATCGCACCTAAAGAAAACTACGATGTTCAAGATTGATTACCTACATTGTGAGATTAATGTATGATAATTGTAAATTAATAACTACTTTATGGACATCGTAATTTGATTTCAGTTCTGGTTCATAAACAAACAAGTGGGCTAAAAAAACATTGGGCCTAGAAGGTCTATTGTTCCCTAACTTCCCTTTCAATTCATGATACGAACAATGTAACTCAAACGAAATTACAAACGACCTTCCTAATTGTGTTCGCCAGATGCTAGTTAGCCGAAATCCAGATTTCCGAGCTAAAGTGGCATTCAATTGGAAATCTCGCATTATACAAACAGCTAACCCAACTTAACATTAGTCAGGTTCATGAATATGTTTTAACATGTGGAAGAACAACATAAGCTATCAACGAAATTTAAAGGAGCATAAATTAAAACAACAGAATCTTCTCTTTTCAACATTCGTGGCCCCAAGCAAAATAGAAATAAATCGCCATGAAGTTAAACAAGTTTAAATCTTCTAATAGACGAACTACTCAGAAAAGGATTCAATCATGTAAAGGCGACAATTAGTCGAAGTTTCATGGAGAGAACAGAGGAATTAATTCCTGTTTACCAATACAGAGACAGGTTCTCAAAGGAATACCTGATTGCACAAACCAATTCTAAAAACAAAACAAATGGAAGCGAGATAAGCGAATGTTAAAGCTGAGTAAAACAGCAATAGCAACGACAGCAGTCCATGGCTCCAAAAAAAAAGGCTCTAATAGCTCAATCGACTTAGAGGTTTCCAGGATTATGAAAACAAAAACATGGAGTATGGGAAACNTTTTATTTTTTAACCGCTTTTAATTATTTATGGAATTATTTCTGGAACAAGTCACGATGTCGTACACTTGTCATTTTGGCATACATCACAAATCGCGCCACATGAAATGCACCCGCGATTTACGACATGCTTATTTTTATTATCGTTTGAAGTTATGGTCGGGTCACATGAAATGCATACCCGAATTGGGGATTACGTATCATANTATCATGACTATGCCACGGGAACCGTACCCATAGTCACGACAATTTATTTAATCGCACCTAAAGAAAACTACGATGTTCAAGATTGATTACCTACATTGTGAGATTAATGTATGATAATTGTAAATTAATAACTACTTTATGGACATCGTAATTTGATTTCAGTTCTGGTTCATAAACAAACAAGTGGGCTAAAAAAACATTGGGCCTAGAAGGTCTATTGTTCCCTAACTTCCCTTTCAATTCATGATACGAACAATGTAACTCAAACGAAATTACAAACGACCTTCCTAATTGTGTTCGCCAGATGCTAGTTAGCCGAAATCCAGATTTCCGAGCTAAAGTGGCATTCAATTGGAAATCTCGCATTATACAAACAGCTAACCCAACTTAACATTAGTCAGGTTCATGAATATGTTTTAACATGTGGAAGAACAACATAAGCTATCAACGAAATTTAAAGGAGCATAAATTAAAACAACAGAATCTTCTCTTTTCAACATTCGTGGCCCCAAGCAAAATAGAAATAAATCGCC